>JADRCD010181833.1:0-11769 GCA_019843815.1 Montemys delectorum
CAACTGTGGGACTCCGAATGATGTGTGTTCCTCTCTCTTCTTCTGACTCCCAGTCTGGTTCTCTTAGCATCATTCCCTAGCTTCTTCTCACATCTCCCCTTTTCAGAGAGAGCTCTCTGCACCCTGCTGAGACAAACAGACTGGGATTCAGAACAAGCAACTGCTGTTGGTTTGGCTCTGTCACTCTAACCATCTCTAGTGTCTCCCTTTCCTTCTCTATTACATGCATGTTGACAGTGTGAACATGTCCCTCCCTTGTGCTGCTCCACCCGCCACTGTTGTCCAACTGGGAAGAAGTAGGCTGTTCTGCCCACACCCCTCCCTCTTAGGTGCGAGCATGGGCAGGGGCTCTTACAACCCAAAGCTCCAGACCAACACCCTGATTCCAAGGGCTCTTCTGAGAGCTCTCCTGCGAGTGACCGCGGTGGCAACTGCCAGTCCAGAAGACAAGCACTCCCTGGCTCCTCTGCTCTACTCCAGCAACCTCCACTGCCTTGGGATGGCCACATCCAATTCTTCAGCCTCTCTGCCCACCCTCTTCTGGGTCAATGGCTCTGGAGACAGCGTGCTGAGTACTGACGGTGCTGCAAGGCCTGTCCAGTTCCTTGTTCTGAGGATCATGGTTGCACTGGCCTACGGACTTGTAGGTATCCTTGGCTTGCTGGGAAATTTGGCTGTACTGTGGGTACTAGGTAACCGCGGTCAGCGTGTACCCGGCCGGTCTTCTGACACCTTTGTCTTCAGCCTGGCTCTGGCAGACTTAGGGCTGGCCCTCACTCTCCCTTTCTGGGCAACCGAGTCAGCAATGGACTTCCACTGGCCTTTCGGAAGTGCCCTCTGCAAGATAGTCCTGACGACCACTGTCCTCAGCATCTACGCGAGCACCTTCCTAATCACAGTACTGAGTGTCTCGCGATACTGGGTGGTGGCCGTGGCTGTGGGACCAGGTAGTCACCTCTCAGTCTTTTGGGCCTGTGTGGTCACACTGGCAATGTGGATGGCGGCTGCCCTGGTGACTGTGCCCACAGCAATCTTTGGGGCTGAGGTTGAGTTGAGAGGCGTGCGCCTCTGTCTTCTGCGTTTCCCCAGCAGATACTGACTGGGGGCTTACCAGCTACAGAGGGTAGTTCTGGCCTTCATCGTGCCCTTGGGCATCATTACCACCAGGTACCTGCTGCTGTTGGCCTTTCTACAGAGGCAGCAAAGATGCGGGCCACGACAGCGGCAGGACAGCCGAATGGTAGCCCGCTATGTCTGGTGGCTTCCTTCGCCCTCTGCTGGTTTCCCAACCATGTAGTCACTCTTTGGGAAATTCTGGTAAGGTTTGACCTGGTGCCCTGGGACAGTACTTTCTACACCATCCATACTTACGTCCTTCCCGTCACCATCTGCTTGGCACACAGTAATAGCTGCCTCAACCCTGTGATCTATTGTCTCCTGTGGTGAGAGCACCACCGGCAGGTTCTGGTCAGCTCCTTCAGAGCTCTCCGGTCAAGACTGTGGCCCCAGAACAAGGCCTGCATGGGACAAATGGCCCTCAAGGAGGGAGGTGGGAGATGGGTAGCTAGCACCCAGGAGACTAGCTCTTCTGAGACAAACACAAACACAAAGGAATGCCAGGATGAAGGATGTAACCTGAACACTCTCCTTTCTGAGACCCATCATGGGCATAGCCTGCAGATTCTAGGGAGCAATTGCTCTTTCTGCCAAGCAGCAGTGTCCCCAGGGAAAGTCTGATCTTTGATCACTAACTCTGGGTGTGACAGAATAGAGATGCTGGAGTCCAAACAGGAGGTAGATATGGCAAAGGTGATCTCTGGAGATGGCAAAGAGGAACTAAGAATGAACCTGATCATCCATAGACTGTCTTGGCCTTTCATGCAAGTACTTCACAGGATAACTTCCATCACCAGGTCTAGACAGGTCAGGAGTCAGATCTCCCTGTCCTAGTCACTTAGAATAGGTCACCCATTATGCCTCTTTGCTACCCAAAACCAAAAATGTATTGTCTGGCTACTCAGCTTTTTTTTTTTTTATGGTATTTTTTTTTTTAAGATTACTTATTATATATAAGTACACTGTAGCTGTCTTGAGACACTCCAGAAGTGGGAGTCAGATCTCATTGTGGATGGTTGTGAGCCACCATGTGGTTGCTGGGATTTGAACTCAGGGCCTTTGGAAGAGCAGTCAGTGCTCTTACCCGCTGAGCCATCTCTCCAGCCCCACCACTCAGCTTTTTGTCTTCTCAGGGGTGCCCATAGTAATGATACACAAGCCTCCCCTTCAACATTTGTCTGTAGTTTTGCTGCCACAAGATGCAAGGGTGGAGTTTGGCTGGAATCTTGACTACGTGCCAGGCCCTGAGTGTATAGCTTTTCAGAATAGCAAACAGATCTGTTTCTTTCAATCAAGGATGGAAGGGAGACAATCACGAGGGAAAGCCATGGGTCCAAGATGTACAGAAAAGGTTTGGAGGCTGAGGGTCAGAAACCAGAGGCTAGTCTCCTCACTGAGAACATCTGCATTTCAGCCAAGTGCCACAGCATGTGAGTTAGAACCTTCCTCTCAGGCAAATAACTTCTACAAGTCAGTTCTCTTTTAAAATCGGAGACAGGGTTTCATGATACCCAGGCTGGTCTCAAACTGTAAAGCTGAGGGTAGCTTGGAACGCTTTACTCTTGATCCCAAATGCTAGAATTATAGGCCTGTGCCGACAAGCTTTTAAATTTAATTGTTTTGCCTACTCTTCCTTCCTTCCTGTGTATATGTACGTATGCACATTTGTGTTCACACTTGCATGTGTGAATGTCAGAGGCAGACATAATGTCTCTTCTCAATTTCCTTGTTCTGTTTTGTTTTGTTTTGAATTGAGGCAGGGTCTTACTACCTAACCCTGGCTGTCCTGGAACTCACTCTGTAGACCAGGCTGTCCCTTGAACTCACCTGCCCCTGCCTCCCGAATGCTGGGATTACAGGCGTGTGCCACTGTACCTTGCTTTCATTTTTAAAGAATTAACACTTCAGTATTCAAGTGTGTTTGGATGAGGAGATATGTTCTAAATGCAGCTTAGAGTCTGTTCTCCCTTTCAACCATCTAAGATTCTGGGAGTAAGTTTAGGCTATCTAACTTGCTGGCAAGAACCTGATGAAGCATTTTTTCTAAACCCCCATGTCGATCTTTTTTGTTTTTCGAGACAGGGTTTCTCTGTATAGCCCTGGCTGTCCTGGAACTCACTCTGTAGACCAGGCTGGCCTCGAACTCAGAAATCTGCCTGCCTCTGCCTCCCAAGTGCTGGGATTAAAGGTGTGCGCCACAACTGCCCGGTGGCTAAAAAGTTTAAAATCGAAAAATTTTGTGTGTGTGTGGAGTGAATACACAGATCTCAGCACCTCTGGGCTTGGTACACTTGATTGTTAACTAGCTGCCCAGTGTGGGTGCTGGTGCTGGGAACCAGATTTAGGTCCGGCAGAAGATCAGTAAGCACTCTCGACTCCAGAGCTAGTTCTCCAACACCATCTTATTTCTGAGCAAGGGTCTCTACTGAACTTGAAGCTTACCAGTGAGTCAAGTGCTTCAGGTGAAGCTTCGGGTGCTGCTGTACCTGGCTTTTCTGTGGGTGCCAGGTACTCAGGTCCCCGTGTATGCATGGCAACTACTGGATGGAGTTACTTTGTGTGTAGTTCAGATTGGCCTCCAACTCAATATATAGCCACAGCTGGCCTTGAACTCCTGACTCTCCCGAGTACTGGGGATATGGGTGGGTGCTGCCATGCACAGTTTTCTGTTTTCTAGAGGCTGAGAACACCATCTCAGTTAATGCAGTGCTTATCTAATCCCTTAAATTCAAAATCTTTTTTTTTTTTAAAGATTTACTTTTTTTTATGTATATGAGTTACAGTGTAGCTGTCTTCAGACACACCAGAAGAGGGCGTCAGATCTCATTACGGATGATTGTGAGCCATCACATGGTTGCTGGGATTTGAACTCAGGACCTCTGGAAGGGCAGTCAGTGCTCTTACCCACTGAGCCATCACTCTGGTTTTTCAAGATCTTCTTAAATGGAATAAAAGGTTCAGGACCGGCTTGGTCTAGACAATCTCCAAAAATAAAAGGGTCCAGCAGCGCAGGAGGCGGGGTTCCTGGTGTTGGCGCCCTCCATGGAAAACCGAAGGGAGAGAACAAGGGCAACTGGCAGACAGGTACAGGTGAGCAGGAGGTGGGGTTCCTGGTGTTGGCGCCCTCCATGGAAAACCGAAGGGAGAGGACAAGGGCAACTGGCAGACAGGTACAGGCGAGCCACTGAGGCCTCAAGGTTATTTTACCTGTCCTAGTTTATGGAATATAAAGAAAGTCTCATGATTGCTCATACCCATACATGCACACCACAGACACACATACATAATAAAAAGAACCAGCAAGATGTCACAGCAGGGAATATGCATGGCCCATAAATCTGGCAACCTGGGTTGGATTACCAAATCCTCATAAAGGTGGACTGAGACACTCAAACATGCAACGTTGTTCTTTAACCTCCACTGGCATGCCCTGACATGCACGTCACCATACACTCTAAAGCTATCAGAAATTAGAGACAGGCCGGGGCGGTGGTGGCGCACACCTTTAATCCCAGCACTTGGGAGGCAGAGACAGGTGAATTTCTGAGTTTGAGGCCAGCCTGGTCTACAGAGTGAGTTCCAGGACAGCCAGGATTATACAGAGAAACCCTGTCTGGGAAAACCAAAAAAAAAGAAAAAAAGAACCAGAAAATAGTAGAACTCAATTTAGAGACAACAGCAAAAATAAATACAAACCGATAGCTGAGGGTACAGCACTTGGAGCACAGGCCAGGCAGTGGTGGCACACGCCTTTAATCCCAGCACTTGGGAGGCAGAGGCAGGCGGATTTCTGGGTTTGAGGCCAGCCTGGTCTACGGAGCATATGTGCTGAGTACCTGAGTTCAAGCTCTAGCACCCAGTATAAACACACTGCATCCAAGTGGTGCTGGGGAGGAAGGCAGGAGCCCGGAGCCCCTTTGGCAGTCTAGGCAAATCGGCATGCTCCCTACTTGGTCTCAAAAAATCAGGTAAAGAGCAATCAAGGTTGAAACAGATATCAAACTCTGCCAAGAGATAAGATACTAACTAACTAAAGAGGGTTCCCTTTGCAGTTGTCTCTTGGTACCTTTGGTTTCCAGTCATTTAAAACCATAATGACCTAAGTTGCTTAGGAGGCTGCTTCAGGAAAGAAGGGGAGGCAGCAGATGGCTGGAGCTCCTACCCCATCCTTCCCTTCAGGACCAGGCTCTGGGGATGCTTTGTAACCAGGTTGTGAGTAGTCAGCCACTCAAGGCTCCAGAACAGCAGTAGCCATAAAGCAGCCGCGATACCTCCCAGCCTGGTCCACAGTTGCTGAGCAGCATTTAAGAGCCGCCCAACTCACAGCTTATTAAAGGAGGGGAACAAGATTTAATGAGCCTCTTGATGTTTAATTTCCTCTTTATGGTAATGTTTAACCTGGCTCCAAAATGCCAGATCTATTCCTAGCCATCCAGGAAGGTGGGTAATCCTCCCCAACCTACGCAGGCCTGGCTGGGTCAGGATATTGCCTTTTCTGGGGGCATCTGCTTTACAGATCCTCAGGGAGGGGGTAAATATTGACAAAATCAACTGAAGCAAGTGTATGGAGCCCTAATTTTGAGGGGGGGGGCAGCACGGAGAAAAGGGTGTGGCAACAGATCGCTGCATGCCCAGGCTTAGAGCCTCCTCTCTAAGGGAGCGGTGTGGTTTAAGCAAAGAGCTGGACCCTGGCTCCCAGAATACACAGTCAGTCACAGAGCTTTGAAATGAGGGACAGATGATGACAGGAGAGTGGGAAATGCTCTGGACTGATGCTGGGCCGGGGCTATGGTACAATGGAATGAACCCAGACTCTCCCAACATACTCTGGAAATCCATCTCAGGTTCTATGTTTTTTCTCCTGGCCCCTCTGGGGAAGGCTGGGAACCTACTGCTTTTCTCCTGACTCCGTGACAGTCTCCTCCACCTGACCTTTGCACCCTCGGGCCCAGATGCTTCGCGCTGCCGCCAACACAGAGGCTGAGCATCAGCAGGCTTGAAACTGAAGGTTGCTGTTTGTTAGGCAGGGAAGTGGGGGCTGGCTTCTTGGCCTGGCAACTTTTTTTGCAAGCATTGTGTAAACGAAAAACAAGTGTGGGCCGGGCCCACCGCCTTGTGCCTGTAATTGCAGCATTTGGGAGGTGGGGCAAGAGGATTGCCTTCAATCCAAGGCCAGCCTGGGCTTCACTGCTAGACCACAAGCCCTCAAGTATTATCTCAAAGATAATACTAAGGTAAATAAATAAAGTTATAAAACAATTCCTATGGCCCAAGGATCCCATGATTAGAAAGTGCCCCGAAGGGCCAGAGGCTGCTAGAGGTGAAGGAAGCAATCCCACAAAGCTTACTGCCAGTGCAATTTCAATTCCCCTTCTCAATGGGTCTTGAGACCCTTCTCACCCTGCCTCACAGGCTGTGGGGGGTGCACATGCCCTGTCCCTACCCGAGGTCTAAGCGTAGAGCTTAGAAACAGGAAGCTTAGAAACAGGAAGTGGAATGAGCCAAAACCAAGAACTGAAACCTTCCAAGAGAGAGTGTGTATAGGCTGCTACTCATAGAACTAGGGTGGGAATGAAAATGGGGTGGGAGGCAGGGAGAGGAAGAGAAGGGTGGCAAGAGCCAGATGTGCAGTCCAACCACAGCATACAAATAAGATGCAAACGAGTTTCTAATGTCCGCATCATTAACACCCGACGGAGGCTGAACCGCGCTTCATTTCCAGCCTTGCAATTTTGAGATTTTTAATAGGAGTTTGAGCAGCTGCATCCATTCATGCCCTCTTCAGTGAGGTAGTGACAGCCCCTTTTCAGAAATCATGGTCACTGCCTGGCTGCATGCACCGAAGTCCTCAGAATGGGCACTATGACAGCACCTCATAAGTTTCAGGTCTTTAACTTTTCCCTGCTTGAGCTTTCTTTCTTTCTTCCTTCCTTCCTTTCTTTTCTTTGTTGTTACTGTTTACTTTGTTTTGTTTTTTAACAATTAAATTGGCAGACAAATGGCTATCGCTGGTTGCATTGAAAAAAATCCCCCTCCCCCAATTCTTGCTTACATTTCAAACGTAGTTGCCTCGGTGGGAGATGAGGTGAGCGAGTGTTCATAGAGGTTTCCCAACCCACCTTAGAGCTTCTTTCAAATGGCTGATGAAGAATTCTGAATAGGAGCCCCCGACGGTGAATGAAATAAGTCATGTCTCCCTAATTCCTCAAGTTCAAAGACATGGAGCTGGAAGTGCCTACGATCTTCTTTTAAAAATATAAAACAGGTGCGGCTGGCTTTGGTGGTACAAAACAAAAACAAAAACAAAAACAAAACAACAAAAAAAAAACCCAAAACATTCTGGTCCATGTCGAGTCTTCTTTCCCCACCCCAATACATTATGGCCACCCTAGCCTCTGCCCCATCAACTCCAAGGAGCCGGATTTCCACGGAGGATGAAGAGAAAGAAGAACAGCAGAAAGAGGCTAAGGGGAGTGGGGAAAGGGACATGGTCCTACCCACAGCCCTCCTTAAAGGGGCAGTAGGTTTTGTGGCCACAGATGGGTGTCACTGGGGTGGATGTTAGGCTGTGTGGCTAAGGCCAAACATATCCCAGTGGTATTAAAGGAGAGGCTCTCCGAGACCTATGGCTTGGTTCCCATGTCCCTGGCCCTTTAAATCACTCTTCCCCCCACCCCTCGTAACCAATAAACAATAAATAAATAATTTTTCCTAAGTAGGGGGAGAAGGCGTGAAAAGTCGGCATCTGCGGTGTGGCTGTTGGAGAACACCAGGAGTGCGGTGGCCTCTATGTCCCCAAGTCCCCATGGCCCCTAGGTATCCAGGGATCTCAGGGACTGGCAAGGACAATCAGCAGTTCTTTCAAGGTGTGCCCCCTTTACTAATGTTCTTCAGTGGGGCGCCAGGCAGGGGGGAAATGTCCCCTTAGCTCTCTGAAGCCGTAGGCTCCCCATCTCGGCTCTCAGTTTCTTCAGGAATGTCCTGCATTCGGGTGAAGTCTGGAAGGTGACAGAGAGGGTAGAGGTGATGAGTGCACACAAAGGCTCCTAGGGTAGGGGTGGGGCCACGTTGGCCGGATGACCCTCAGGCAGTAAAGTCACCAGTAAAACAGGAAACTCTAAGAGGCATTTCATTCCTTCTGGTCTCCTGACTAGAAAGATGAGGAGGATGTCTTTAAGCTCTCTTACTTTAAAATGGATTTCTATTACTTGTACAGGTTGGGAGTCGCCACGAAATGGGAAAACGCAGCTTCTCAAGAGTTCTACCCCGAGCTTGTCTCCTCAAAGAGCGGGCAGCCTTCTCAGTCTCTCCGAGAACCACCACACCTCAGGAGTCACTTAAGAGTACATTCAGAGGTCCCAGCCCTAAGGGCTTGGACCCAGACCCCACAACCACTCTAGGGTCTCACCTCGTGGACTGTGGGGTGGAGACAGGCGGCTACTGACTTCCTCCTCACTACCAGTATCAGGGTCACTGCTGTCCTGCAGTCGATCCTCGGGGCTACCAAGTTCTTGCGCCTCTCGGTCATCAAAGGGTCGGTGAAGGGAACGAACAGTCACAGGCAAATCCAGGCGGTCATGGCCTCGACTAGGCTATAGAAGGAAAACCACAAGTCCAGGGGATGAGCAGTGTGCAGGCGTGGTCAGGCGAGGGCAGTGGGCCCCCCAGGCCCTAACACACCTTGTCTCTCGGGGTTCACCAAAGACTTCCTCTCAATAGATCCACCACCCACTGAGATCACCACTTGATATCCTTGAACACACTATTTGCTGGGCTCAGTTGGCCCTCCAGTTGGCCTTCATACGCAAGAACTCCACATTAATGCCCCACATAGACTAATAGCAGAAATGTTTGTTGGAAGAGCTGGAGATTTGCACAGTCCTCTGCCACTAAACTTAGCCTTAAGTTTCTTTTCAGTTCAACTAGTAATTTTTGTCTATTATGTGTATGGACTCATGTTTAAAGAAGCCAGAGGTCATGTTAGACCTGAGGGGGAAAAAAAAAAACATCTCTACAGCTGTCTGATTCAAGAAAGCCAGCTGTATTTTAGAAGTGCACAAGGGTCAGGCCAGATAACTGCCTCCTGTTAAGTTGGGGTTTCAGAGAGCAGCCCCTCACTGCCTTTGAGGTCCTTTTTAAGGGAAAGGGTTTGGGCTGATAGAAAACAACTGTTTAGGGTTGGAGAGATGGCTTGGAGATTAAGAGCATTCAGAGGTACCGAGTTCAATTCCCAGCAACCACATGGTGGTTTACAACCATCTGTAATGGGATCTGATGCCCTCCTCTGGTGTGTCTGAAGACAGCTACAGTGTACTCAAATAAATAAAGGGGGGGGGAGAGAGAACAACTGCTTAGATTGGTGTGAGCATCTGGACGGAAGAATGGGAGATTCAGGGTTCAAGGCTGCTTGCTGGATAGGCAAGTGCAAGAATACATCTGTAGAAGGGGAGTCGTCACCGTGTTCAGGAGCTTAGCAAGGTACAAAGGGGTGGGATAGCATCATGGGGTTACACACTTGAAAAACATGGTGTGCGCTGGGCGCTGGTGGCGCATGCCTTTAATCCCAGCACTTGAGAGGCAGAGGCAGGCAGATTTCTGAGTTCGAGACCAGCCTGGTCTACAGAGTGAGTTCCAGGACAGCTAGGTCTATACAGAGAAACCCTGTCTCGAAAAAACCAAAAAAAAAAAAAAAAAAAAAAAAAAAAGAAAGAAAGAAAGAAAGAAAGAAAGAAAAACATGGTGTGCAGGATACATTAGGTTTAGGAAACAAACTTATAAGGTAAGGAGACTTAGTAACAACATATAACAAAGTGGCTCCTTAGCAACAGTGTGGCTCCTTAGCAACAATGAGGCTCCTGTTCCATTTCATCCTCAACCTCAGGTGTCATTCCTTTTTTTCCTTATTTTCTTTTAAAGATTTATTTACTTTATGGGCATTGGTGTTTTTCCTGCCTGTATGTGTGAGAGAGGATGCCAGATCCCTTGGAACTGTATGTGGGTGCTGGGACTTGAACCTGAGTCCTCTAGAAGAACAGTCAGTGCTCTTAGGAGCCATCTCTCCAGCAGCCTGACTGTTTCTTTTACTTCCTTCTTTTAAATTTTATATGTACTGTTGTTTTGCCTTGTTTCGCCTCTATAAATGTATGAGGATGTTGGAAACCCTAGAACATGCATTATATACAGTTGTGAGCTGCCATGTGGGTGCTGGGAACCGAACCGAACCGAGGTCCTCTGGAAGAACAACCAGTGCTCTAATCCCTGAGCCACCCCTCCAGCCCCAGGTGTCATGCCTGTAGCATGGTGGTAGTGGTTCACCCCTTTAATCCCAGCACTTGGGAGGTGGGAAACAGTTTGCCAGCCAGGCAAACTCTGTGAGTCTGAATCTAGATAGAGTGAGTTCCAGGGCAGTCTACACAGAGAAACCCTGTCTAGGAACCCTCCCCATGCCAAAAAAGAAAAAACAAAAAAGTCATCCACTTTGTTTTATGACACGAAGTCTCCTTTGGAGCTTACCAAAGTTGTTTTATGACACAGGGTCTCCCATTGGAGCTCACCAAAGAGCCTAGGCTGGACTCAGGCTTTCTATTTACATGGCAAGCATTTTACCAGGTGACACAAATTTGTTGCCTGCTGTCACCTGTTCTGCAGGCTCCCATGGTCATGAGTGTCACTCCTCCAGGCGGCCTTACCTGGGGAGGATTGAAGCTCAAGTATAGAGCGTCGCCCGCTGGAAGGCTGCGGCGCCGAGGGTCCAGAGGCCTTCGAGCCCAGGGCGCTTCTGCTGGGAGTGGTTCGTTTTGGCCCAAGGCTGCCAGCTGCCGGCGGATCTCTTCGGCCTCCCGCTCCAGCAGGGCCCGGGCTTGCTCGCTCTCTCGGAGCCTGGCCTCCAGGCTGCCAGCTTCAGTTGCCCGCTCTTCCCCAAGCCGCTGGCAGCGCCGCAGCTCTTCCTGCAACAGGGTGTGTTGCCTCTGCAGTAATGCCAGCTCCGTGGCCTGCTTCTCAGGAGCTACAGAAGCAACTGCAGCCCGGCCAGCTTCACCATCCCGAGAGTTGGCTCGGGATAGCTTTTCCCACCGTTCAGGGCCCTCTGGAAACAGGGCTTCCATCAATCTTTCCTGCTGGACCACAACAGCCTGGGGGATGGGATGAGGCCAAAAGGTGCTTCTGAGATCATTTCTCTCCACCTTTCTCTCAATCCCGGGGTCCCAGAGAGCTTGGCTTGGGGGAGCACTTAAGTAAGTCTATTAGGAGGGCTGTTATGAGTGTCTGCATGGATACCTCTGGGTGGCTCCTCCCCTTCTCCCTCACCCCAGCCCTGGCTTACTGACCTGCAAGCCATGTAGAAGTCCATAGAGATTGACCAATGGCTGTAACACCTCCTGAGGACAGAGGAGAGGATGAAATAGTACCAAGCTTCAGGATGGGGTAAGTATCGAGGGTGCGGAAACAACGTCTAGAGACAGACTTAAAAGTGTCACCCAAACTGGACTACAGTTTCTCAGACAGAGAGCAGCTTCCCTCTATCTCCTCTACCACAGAATTCCCATCTCACCTCCTGTGGTGACCTCAACTGATTTCCATTCCGATCCTACAAAAATGAACAAGAAAGGGGAGTCAGCAGGCACAGACCTCCACCCGGGGGGGGGGGGGGGG
>JADRCD010181840.1:0-42423 GCA_019843815.1 Montemys delectorum
TGGTCTGGGAAGACATCTGCTCCCTAATGGCCTTTCTTCCTTACCCCTGTCAGGTATCACCACGCTCCTGGTCACCGCCACTCAATCCCAGAGCTCTAACCTCTTTCCATTCCAATTTAACATGAACGCAACCAGTGGGTACTGTCTGCCACAATTTGCTTTTTTTTCACTTAACACCATTTTCTTAAGATCACCAGTGTTGTCCTGTCTGTCTGTGACAGATCTTTAAGTATTCCACTGTGTAATCTGCCCATACCATGACTGACTGACATTAGGGTAGTCTCCACATGGAGACAGGAGGATTCAGTGGCCAGCCAATATAGCCAAATCTGCCACCTCCAGGGTCCAGTGAGAGACTGTCTCAAAAAAGAGAATGCAAGGTGAATGGGTCCTGAGAGTGACACCTGAGATTGGTCTCTGACCTAAACACAATACACACACACACACACACACACCACCACTACCACCACTACCACCACCACCACCACTACCACCACACATCACAAAACAAAACAACAACAAAGAATGCAAAGCAGTACCCCTGAACTCCAGCAGTAAGAACTGGTAGTTCTGAAATCACTTCTAACCTAGGTACCTGTCTCCTACACAGTTTCTCTGTTTGTCTGTACCAGGTAGCAAGCTCAGCTTTGAAGTGCAGGATCAATTTGTCCTTGGAAGCCAGTGGTACTTTACCCAGGGATGTCCTTCAGTGGGGTCAGTCCTTAGGAGAGGGGAAAGCCAGGGGTGACTTTTCATGCTTGGACCTACCACGGCACTGCAGCCAGTGGACACTCCTCTGGCTGGGCCACCGCAGAGACATAAGCTGCAGGAAGTTATAGCACCTCAAGCAAAGGCTGAGGGTATCTGCGACTGTAGACAGAAAGCAGGCTGCAAGAACCAACGCTTTCCTCTGCTTAGCCAAGTCTCTGTACTACTCCAAGGCAAGGACTTGTCAGCCATAAAGGGAAGATCCTGGGAGGCTGGATGAGATTGGCCTGCCTCTCTGAGAGGCCCTCTGATCAACCCTCCCATGGAGGCAATAGCCAAATAGTTCTTACCTGGTCTCAGGGAAAGGACATCAAGGAAAGGTTCCTGAAGAGTGCCTAATTCAGAGTTCTGAAAGATTAGGCCAGACAAAGAAAGTGACATCAGTCCAGGTGGGGGCTGGGGGGAGCTTTCAGTTGCAAAGGTGATGTAAGAAGCCTTGATTGCATTCTGGGTATCCTGAGAAGCTCAACCAGGCAGGATGCAGAGGCTTGGGCATGCTGTAGGGAGAGGGCAGGGATCAGAAGTGGACAGAACCTGGGGCGCAGGCCAGGAGCTGACATGGGAGCCTTAAGGTCAGAGGCTAGACTTGGTTCCAGCACAGCGTCAGGAACCTGGTCACGTCCGGCACGCTTCTCCTATGGAAGCCTTGTAACCTTGGCTACCTCCATGGCTTCTCAGCCTCCCTCACCTTCCTTCTCTGTATGTGGTTTGCTAGAACCCACCAAGCACAGACCAAGGCACTGAGCAGGAGTTCCACAGACGGCTGCTGTGTTGTTGTTATTCTTATCTGGCCAAGCAGCTCACTGGCTAGAGTTCCAGGAGGATCCTGGCTGTGTAAGGAACGATGGCCACAACTCAGGACTAAGAGCAATGGAGGGAGAGAGTGTGAACAGCAGGACAGTCTGGTTTACTACTTAGCAAAGCCAGGCTTCTGCCCAGAGCGGTGGGCATGCTGATTGAGCACAGAGGAAGGTTTTGCTAATCCTGAATGCAGGTCCCTTCCTCCCTTTACTCCTTGCCTAAGTATTCAGGAGGGTACCATGTTCTTCGTCTTCTAGATCTTTTTTTGTTTGTTTGTTTTGGTTTTGGTTTTGGTTTTTTGGTTTTTTTCTTTTTTTTAAACTTTTATTGCATTATGATGAGAAAAGTTACATGACTTCAATTTATCTGAATTTGTTAACATTTAAAAACATATTTTAAGTAAATAGAATTAAATCACATTTTTGTTTCCCTTTTGTACCCCAACTCCTCCCAGAGACTCCCCTTCAATACCTACAATATCTTTTTTGTCATATTCCTTAAAAATTATAAAATATTATAACAAGTAAGTATTATAAAAGTTGTTTGATATAAAACAACAATCAATTTAACAGTCTTATGTAGATGCTCATCTACAGCAATAGTGAAAATACAGTTTTCTCATTTTAAATAACTCCAAACATATTAACTGTATAATTCAAAATAATACATCACTACTGGTATTTTCCTAAATGAACATAAATATATAAAGTCTTTTTGCTTGTTTTGCATTTAGTAGAGTTTAAAATCTTGGCTCTTACTGTGGTACAAGCCCAAAATAAGAACAATTTTTAGACATTGGATTTCATTGTAATAAGGCTATACTTCAATGACCCTCACATCACCAAAGGATTTTACCTCCATTGTAGCTAAGCTGAGAGTTGATAGTTCTGCTGCACCAAGAAATGAATTGTAGGCTCGATTTTTGGATACAGACTTCCTGCTATGGTCAAAGCTATTTGACTTGAGTGAGTGACTTTATTCTCAGCCACAGAGAACAGGTTACATTCATTTAAGAAATGGTGTGTGTATTATGATGGTCTATCCATAAAGTCATTCACCAAATGTTTCAAAGAACAATGCTTCTGCTTGGAGGGTGGTACAGACATTGGGTGAGGGTAAGACTTTGGTTCATTAGCTGTGATAATTTTCAAAAGCATTCATCTTAAAGAAAGAGTAACTTATAATGTCCTCTTCTTCAAACTTGATACAAGAGTTACAACCGTCAAGCAAAGCATTCAGTCTCATTCTTTGTTGTTCTCTTACAAACAACCTCCCTAGTTAGTGATCTATGTTTCTTTTGGGTATATAGCTACTTTCGAAATATATAAGCTGTTCTGAAAACCATAGTATAGTGTAAAGACATGAAATAAACAATACTACTAATAGAGAAGCTGAGATAGGAGAAGCAAGATTTCAATACCCTTATGTTGTACACAGCAAGACACTGTCACAAATAAGCTGAAAGTGTATATAGATTGTACAATGTTGGACCTATTTCTCCAATTACCAAATTAGAGAGACCACTGGATGACAATCAACAAATTTCTAATTCCACATATTATTGGATTTCAATCGATTAGGATATGTTGGTAATATTAATTTTCATATTAATATATTAAGAAAAAGTAATTGTCACTTCCTGTTGTTTTTGTTGCAAGAGGTGGAATTAGGTTTGTGTGGATTTGTTGAAAGATTACCTTCTTGCTTCTTCTGGGGTGTAGTTTTGCTCCTTCTGTTGATGTTTTCCATCTATTATCCTTTGTAGGGCTGGATTTGTCAAAATATATTGTGTAAATTTTGTTTTGTCATGGAATATCTTGTTTTCTCCATCTATGGTAATTGAGAGTTTTGCTGGATATAGTAGCCTGGGCTGGTATTTGTGTTCTTGTAGGGTCTGTAAGACATCTGCCCAGGATTTTCTAGCTTTCATAGTCTCTGGTGAGAAGTCTGGCCTAATTCTGATAGGCCTGCCTTTATATGTTACTTGACCTTTTTCCCTTACTGCTTTTAAAAATCTTTCTTTGTTTAGTGAATTTAGTGTTTTTATTATTATGTGACGGGAGGAATTTCTTTTCTGGTCCAGTCTATTTGGAGATCTGTAGGCCTCTTGTATGTTCATGGGCATCTTTTTCTTTAGGTTAGGAAAGTTTTCTTCTATAATTTTGTTGAAGATATTTGCTGGCCCATTACATTGGGAAACTTCACTCTCTTCTATACCTATTATCCTTAGGTTTGGTCTTCTCATTGAGTCCTGGTTTTCGTGGATATTTTGGGTTAGGAGCTTTTTGCTTTTTGCATTTGCTTTTTGCTTTTTGCATTTTCTTTGACTGTTGTGTCAATGTTTTCTATGGTGTCTTCTGTCCCTGAGATTCTCTCTTCTATCTCTTGTATTCTGTTGGTGATGTTTGCATCTATGATTCTTGATTTCTTTTCTAGGTTTTGTATGGCCAAGGTTGTCTCTCTTTCTGTTTTCTTTATCGTTTCTAGTTCCATTTTTAGATTCTGGATGGTTTTGCTCATTTCCTTCACCTGTTTGTGTTTTCCTGAAGATCTTTAAGGGATTTTTGTGTTTCCTCTTGAAGGGCTTCTAGCTGTTTACCTGTGTTCTCTTGTATTTCTTTGAGGGTGCTATTTATGTCTTTCTTAAAGTCCTGTATCATCACCATGAGAAGTGATTTTATATCTGAACCTTGCTTTTCCGGTGTAATGGTGTGTCCAGGACTTGCTATTGTGGGAGAATTAGGTTCTGGTGATGCCAAGTGACCTTGGTTTCTGTTGTTTCTTTTCTTATGCTTGCCCCCCCGCCCCCCGCGCCATCTGGATATCTCTAGTGCTACCTGCCCTTGCTAAATCTGACTGGAGCCTGTCCTTCCTGTGATCCTGGTTGTGTCAGAACTCTTCAGAGTCAAGCTGTGTCTGTGATCCTGTGATTCTGAGATCCTGTGATCCTGGGCTTGTTAGGTCACCTGGGAGTGGAGCTTCCTCTGAGTGTTGTGGGACTGGCTGCAGAGCTTGCACCCAAGGTCTGTTCTGGACACCAGCCCAGACAGACTGGAAGGAAACCGAGTCACTGGGCTGGTGGAGTTCCTGTGTGCCTGGTCCCGCTGGTCCCAGTTACTCTCAGTGTTGGGACAGATGTTGGTTCCTCCTCACCTCTGATCCTGGGTGTGTCAGAGCACCTGGGAGTAGAGCTTCCTCTGGGTGTTGTGGGACTGGCTGCAGAGCTTGTGCCCAAGGTCTGCTCTGGACACCAGCCCAGACAGACCAGAAGGAACCCGAGTCACTGGGCTGGTCCGTCTTCTAGAACTTATGTTTTCCTCTACCATTTACATGTGTAAATTCTCCACAAAGACTATCTATGGGTTCATCTCTTTACAACCTGTTTATCTTAAAACTTACCAAGCATATGATCCCGTCACATCTACAGGTCAATAGGCAAGCCTGCCTGGTAGTCATTTTCTATACTAAACTTCTAGTTTGGGCAAGTGGGTAGCTAGCTTGATTGGGCAAGGGTTGAAAATTCAGCAGGCTACCACCAGGGCCCTCACTTTTCTTACTCATCTGCAGTTGGACTTAAGCCAACTCGTTATTTTGTTTTTAAAAGGAACCATCAGATTTTATTTCCTACAGCAGGCAATGAGCCCTACCAACCTACAACTGGATGCTCATCTTCTAGAGAAAGGGCCATCAAGACTGAGGAGATGGCTTAGCCAGGAATGTGCTCTCCTCACAAGCATAAGAACTAAATTCAAGCCCCAGGTCCTATGTTAGCTACTGAGCACAATGTTGTGGTACACACTTGCAATCTCAGCACTGAGAAGGTAGAGATAGGAGGCTTCAATGACCAGCAAGTCTAGTCTAATTGACAAGCTCCAGGCCAGGGAGAGACCCTGTCTCAAAGGATGTAGGAATAATCATACATGGAGATGTCTAGGATAGGTACACTTCTTCCTGACTGGGCTAGTCCTCCAAAACCATACTGGCAGCAACCCACCTGTTCAGTGACATACTCTCTGTATATACAATGACAACCTGTTGTCAAAGTTTTACTGAGCACACTCCCACCTCCTGACACAGGCCTGAGTGATAGCCTGGGTCTAGGCAGCATTGGTATTCCAAATAACAGAGAAAGCCAGAACTTCCTAAATATTACCAGCCACACACCTGACTGATGAAAAGCAGGCTCAGGCTAGCCTTAGGAAACCTACCAGTTCTCCACCCATGAAAATAACTTTCACGAACTTGCATCCTGTACACTTTCTGCACACCAAAACTTTGAGAGAAGAGTCTAATCGGCACCATTGCATTAACCCATTTTACAGATGTGTTACTGAAGTACTGAAGTCTACCTAAAGATATGAAGAAGGTAACAGCTAGGAATGGTCCTGTCATGATCTACACTAATGCAGTCGCTGAGTTTGAAGTCACAGACTCCTCCCTAACCTTTTGAACCCAGAGAATTTCAGAAAGTTGCAAGTCATACTCTCTCGAAGGACAGGGCTCTGGAGAGAGGGCTGCCCCCCTGTCAGCCCAGCAGGCTGAGTTTCATGGACAGCATCAGACATCCCATGGGGGAGAACCTAAGATCAACTTTCCATATTCAGCTGTAGCTGGGTTGACCTTGGGAAGGTCACATAAGTCCTCTGAGCCTTGATTTTATCCCATATGGAAGGGGCTGAGGTCAGGCGATCTACTGCTATGCCTGCAGGCAGCAGAACCAGCTATCAGTGCCCTTGGTAGGCCTTGCCTGCTGGGGACTCAGCATCTGCCTCCTAGGGCTCATTGCAAGCTGGACTCCAAACCAGAGTGGCCTCTGGCTGTGAGCCCCAGTTGATGATAACCACAATGCCTGGGATCTATGCATAATCCACGTACTGCCAGCATGGTAGCTTTTGGCACATTAACTAGTCCCAAGGTGACCTGAAAGAGGTTCCAGGGAGCAGAGATGAGCTACAGCTGCCCGGGCCAGCTTGCAGTGAGTGAGGGGGAGAGGCACAGATACCCTGTCATCAGGTCCCATGCCAGGAGCTCACTAAATAGCTTTATTTCACCCTCTCCGCTCTATGCCTCTAAGTGAAGCCAGAGGTTGGAAGATACTATGAGGACTGGACTGGAAAGAGAGATATTATAAGGGTGCTGGGGTACACCTACCTCCAGGCTATCCTGAAGCAGAGGGCTGATTAACTGTGGGCTGCAAACACTGGCCCACTACAAAGCATAGCAGCTGGCTGTGTCTGACCTGGCCACTCCCCCATGTGTGTCCAGAGCTGCAGTTCTCCGTCTGTGGGTCGTAACCCGCTTAGCGTCACATATCAGTCATCCTGCATATCAGAGGTTTACATTATGATGCATAACAGTAGCCAAATTACAGTTATGAAGTAGCAATAGGACAATTTTATGGTTGGGGGAACACCACATTAGGAGCTATATTAAAAGGACCACCGCATGAGGAGGGTTGAGAACCACTGATCTAGAAGAAACTTGGCTCGTGCCCCTTAACCTTAATCCCTTGCCTCTTTAACTGAGAAAGAGCAGGGGGCCAGAAGCAAACGCTCATTTGCTATTCTTTTCTTTTATTCCTTCTCTTCATTGTCTACAAAGAGTAAGTGTTAGTATCGTAATCAAGAGAGGGGGTTTTCTGTGAGTTTAGGATTTCTTTGCTCTTACAGAAGACACGAATGCCCGCCCGCAGGAGTTAGACCATGTGTCCAAGGTCACATACCTGGAAAAATGGCATTAACTCTAAGCATTCGACCCAATTGGAACCAGAAGCCCTCATTTTCTCGTAGGGTGGGGCCATGCCTCCCCTTTCTCTAGGATCTGGCCCTGAAGGTGTACCCACTCTAGCCTTGCCAGTGACCCCAGCTCTTCAGAAAACTCAGAGGCATGGGTCTCTGCAGATCTTAGGAAAACAGCCAGTGGAAAGAGGTGCAGGCAACACCACCCCCATGCCAGCTCCACCAGCTCCCTGCTTATCCATTAATAAAAGAATGCCCAGGCTATTTGGGGCACCTGTAATTTTCTACTTGAATAACCAGGGAAGTGGCTGCCTGCCCGTTCCTCTGCCCTGCTCATGGCGCCAGAATGGAGGAAACGTGATCTTGCCTAAGGTAACGGGAGCTGAGCCGAGCTTCATAGATGATTTCCCTGCCTTTGCCCCATTCTAGAGGTCCCGGTGTCCCCCGTACTTCTCCCAAAGGAGCCTTGAGGTAAAATCCAATCCAAGTTTGGATACTGGAGAAGAGGTGGCTTCTTCTAGGTGCATGAAGCAAGTGCAGGCTGGCCATTTGCCAACTGTCAGCCTTTGGGCACATGACACAATCTCTGAGCTCTAGGTTCTCCCCTGGATAATGGAAATAATCACCCCGTGGCAGATTTGGATCCAAAGAGATACTTGGTGTTTGGGATGAGTGACCTGTTACTGTTACTGCACATTTTAGTGATAAGAAAGGGGTCATTCTGGGACATTTGTGGGCTCAGAGAGACCGTATGACCCAGGTAAGACCCTATAGCTGGTAAATGGGGTGAAGACAGAGAGCTGAAGCTGGGGTGACAGTTCAATTGCTAAAGATCAACTCTACAACCAGTTCAACCTCCAGAATCCATTTTTTTCCTTTTTAAATCTTGGCATAGAGATATATGTGTAATCCCAAGAGACAAAGATGGATTCCCAGAGGTTCACTGACAGACAGCTTAGCCTCCTTTGTGAGTTCCAGACCAATGAAAGACCAAAAATATAAAATAACAAAGTAATAAAAATAAAAAGTAGACAGTGCCTGTGGAATGGCACCTGAAGTTGTCCCCTGGCCTCTATATGCACATTCACATACATGTACCCACACACATACATGGACATTAGTTAAAAATACAGGAAAGGAGGTAGCCCCAAGAATCTATAGGGTGCCCACAGACCCACAGAGTCTTGCCTAGGGCACAGGTGAGACCAGCTGAGATTCACCAACTAAGCTCTTAGGAAGATGAAGGTGACCTGTGTTACTCAAGGTCAGGCAATGAAGGCACACAGAAGGACATTCCTCCCAGACACCCATCTGAGCCACCAGAAAGCCTCTGCTTAGGGACAAGAGCATGAGGCAGTCAGAGAGCCCCTCCTGCCCCGCTAAGAGCAGATCCCTTAGAATTTTCAGAGGAGAAGGTTTGCCAGGAGCCAACCACATCTGAAGGACTTGGGAACTAGCCAGCGCTTTGCACACAAATCCTCCCCTAATAACAAGCAAAACCAGCTCCTGTATTCCCCATTAGACAAGTGGGAAAGCAGACCCACGGAACCACAAAGAATTGCTTAGAGATTTTACTACCTGCTAAGACAATTTGTAACACTCTTCTCAGGAAGAGAACAGAATACAGAATCTAAACAATGTCCAGGATTAAGATCAGCCTTTTGTAGACACACAGAGAAGTAGGACCATGTGACCTTTCCTTAAAAAAAAAAAAAAAAAAAAACACTGACTGCTCTTCCAAAGGTCCTGAGTTCGGATCCCAGCAACCACATGGTGGCTCACAACCACCCGTAATGAGATCGGACGCCCTCTTCTGGTGCGTCTGAAGACAACTACAATATATTACGCCGGAGTGAGCAGGGCAGAGTGAGCGGGACTAGAGTGAGCTGGGCCGTCCTGAGTTCAATTCCCAGCAGCCACATGATGGCTCACGGCCATCTGTACAGCTACAGTGTACTCACACACATAAAATAAATTAATTAATTAATTAAACAATTAAATACTGATGTCAAAATTACCCTGGGCCAGAGTCAGCATATATAGAGCCTAGCAATTAAAGGCTGGGCTCACAAGACATAGCCTGGTGTTTGACACCTTATAATTCCCAGTAAATGTCAGCTGTTCATTTCCACATGTGTAAAATAATTGTCTGTCCCTGTAATGACTTTAAACTGCCCCACATGCTGAGTTCCTACTGACTCTACAGCGGGGTCTATGGGAAGCCACCACGTGCAACGATGAGAGAGAGCCATCCTCTGCAGCTGACTCGCAGGATGGGTCCCTCAGCTCCTGCCTTGCTTGCCTTGTCTATGAAGTGGGGGTGCAGGCAGATTACCTCAATGGGCCCTTACTCTTGAGGAGTCTGAGTGTGTTTAGCATAGCCCAAGGTAAGCTCTGAGCTAGAGCCAGAAAGAATCAGATCTGCTACCAACACCTGGTGGGGAACCCATCCTAGGACGTTCTTCTCCGGGTATAACAAAGCTGGGCTGTGGGCAGAGCCTGAGCTCATTTTCCGAAGGAAACTTTCTGAAGAAATGTCTCCTAGCAACCGGCTGCACAAGCCCTTACAGAAGCACAAAGGCTTATGGTGGCGGCTCCCTTCCTCAAAAGCCCTGCTGGCAACCACCCACCATCTGAGGTGCGGGTGCAAAGAGAGCTAGCGCAAGGGCATCTGGTAGCTTGTAACACTGGGAGGACCTCCACCCACACCCGCCATTTCTTCTCCTTCTCAATAAGCAATCTAGCCTCGGTACAATGGCATGGCTTCAAGCCTGAACTCTAAACCCAGTCCTTATTAGCTTAGGTGACTTTAGGCAAATTACTTCAACTTCTCTGGGCCACGTGGGCCACATTCCACAGTCCTACCTGTAAAATGTTGAGTGCTAATCGTAGACGTATGTTCCACTCAGACCCTCTCCACAAAGCCAGAACACCCGTCCATCCGAAGACGGCTGGCTCAGTTCACAGAGAAACTAGTGGGGAGTGCTGCAACCAACGGTGCTTGGGCAGGGCACACATCCAGGGAACCCTCTTTCCAGTGTGCAATAGCCAATGACTAATGGTGGGAAGTATCCAAGTGCATCCTGGCTGCTTCCAGGGCACCAGTGCTGTGGTAGCAAACCTCTCTAGGTTCCTAGTGACTGAGCTTGAGCTGTACTCACAGGACCCCACATCAGTTGTTCAACCGCCTCCCCTGTCATAGCTGGTTCCCTGGTTCTGGCCCCCTATAAGATCTGTCCTGCAGCAAATCACCTGCCCCCAAGAGTTCCCATCCCAGACTCCTTCTGGGATATCTAAAGATGTTATAGTACCGATCTCCTCCAAGCTACAGAGAGGACCCAGCGAAAGAATGCCAATGCCTACACATCGTAGATGCTCAGTAAGTTGACACCATTACCATCCTTCCTCCCATTATTATCATAGTTAGGGCTGGACCTGAGGCTCAGGACAGCCTTGGTATGCAGGAAGCATTGCGTTTAAGAAATTATGAGCCTCCTTGTATTCCTTAATAGTAGTGAATTATTTTTCCAATAAAAGCAACAAAAACTCGATTTAAAAAAAAAAAACACTCAAAGAATGCAAAGAACTACAAAAATGAATAAATAAAAGAATAAAATCTCCCTACTACTTAAGTATAATCCCTGAAGCAATTTTAAATTATATCCTTCTGTACTGGCTGGTTTTGTGTGTCGACTTGACACAAGCTGAAGTTATCACAGAGAAGGGAGCTTCAGTTGGGGAAGTGCCTCCATGAGATCCAACTACAAGGCATTTTCTCAATTAGTGATCAATGGGGTAGGGCCCCTTGTGGGTGGTGCCATCCCTGGACTGGTAGTCTTGGGTTCTATAAGAAAGCAAGCTGAGCAAGTCAGGGGAAGCAAGCCAGTAAGGAACATCCTCCCTCCATGGCCTCTGCATCAGCTCCTGCTTCCTAACCTGCTTGAGTTCCAGTCCTGGCTTCCTTTGGTGATGAACAGCATCGTGGAAGTGCAAGCTGAATAAATCCTTTCCTCCCCAACTTGTTTCTTGGTCATAATGTTTGTCCAGGAATAGAAACCCTGACTAAGATGCCTTCCAAATGTTTTCTACATAGATATTTATATAATGCCTATATAGAGAGATACATATGTACACATAAATGTGTATAACTAATACATATAATTGCATGTAGATATATGTGTGTGTAAATATAGAAGCAATCCCAAAATATATAGGATAACACTACAAATGTCATAATATACACAATTTTAGCCCCAACTGTACATTGTATAGAGGCAGCATAGTCCATTTAACCAGCCCCTAACTCAGAATATTTACTCTAGTGACTATCTTTTTTTTTTTTTGATGGGTGGGTACATGTGTACACACATGTACAAAGACCAGAAATCAACATCAAGTGTTTCACCAATCACTGTTATCTTATCTTTTGAGACAGAGTCATTCACTAAGTTCACCTACTTGGGCTTCTCTGCCTGGCCAATGAGCTGCAGAGATCAGCTCATTCCCACCCTCGGGGCTGAGGTTACAAATGCATGCCTACCTTTTTGTTAATGTGCTGGAGAGCTGAACTCAAATCCTCATGCTTGCATAAAAAATACCTGACCAAGACTGAGCAAGCTTCCTAGCCCCAATCTTGTTCTTAGGAATGATGTTGGCTAGAGAACACACTTGACCATATGTCTCTGAACATGGCTCAAGCCTTTAAATCAAATTTTTAGAAATAGAACAGCACAGGTATCGTGGGGCTTCCACCATTCTCTCCTAGAGTGAAGCAGAGTGTCCACGTCCCCACACACACTCCAACAGTAGTGTCATTGTGTTTTCATTTTTGCCAGTCTGACAGGAGAAAAATAATGGGCTATTGTTGTTACAGTGTATATTTTTCCTTGGTTTCTGGGAAGGCCAAGCATCTCTTCTTACACTTGTAGGCTGTTTTAGGTTTTGCCTGCTGAGAACTACCCTTGTCCTGCATTGGCAAGGCTTCTCTAGGTATCTCCTCTCTGCCCTCCTCCCTGTCCAGAATCACAGGTTCAGTGGCTCCCTGGGGTGTTGTTTCATAATCTTGCAAAGCTCTGCTTGCTGCTGGATAGATGCCCAGGCAGGCAGAGTTTTAGCCCTCTGCCCTGAAGCCCCTGGGCTAGGATTAGTGGGATCCAGTTGCTTGGACTCCAAGCACCTCTCACCAAGTACTCCACCCCCATCCACTTGCCTACCCCAAAGGGACAGCAGAAGCCAGATCTGGTTTCTCCCAAATCCCAAATCCACCCAACAAATACATTCCAGGGGTGATTATTAGCGTGACTTGAGGAATCTTTTCAGAATTTACCAGAATACTGCTTTTAAGTCCAATGCTCCAAAGAGGTTTAAAATAAGCCTATACTCAGGTCAAGGTCTATCACGGTAGAAAACCTTCCAGCCACTGACCCAAGAATTCCACTGGGTAACAGTTCAACTCTAGATAAGGACAGTTGCCCATATACAGAGAGACACAAGTCGGGTTCATGACTGAAAAATAAGTAAAAGGCCAGCCTCTTTCTGTCACAGAATGGGGGATGGGTGAGCCAGGTTTGTGAGGCACCAGGAGCCTGTCAGAGCTCACTTTGGACTCTGGGACCTTGTCTGTGCAAGTACAGCTTTGTTCTAAGTACATATATAACCCTACCTGCCAGCAACATAAACTGACCAGGCTCCAGGCTCATGGCAAGATAGCTGGCCAGTCACTGGGAAGAAATTTATTACAGGAGTCTGAATCTGGTGCTCCCTTAAACTGAAATCACTCAGCCAAACAGCTGCTTCAGTGAGTTTTCAAACTCATTGAAGGAATCACTGAGATCCACAAAGTACTGGCCAGAGAGGAAAAGAAAAGTAGAAACCCTTGAAAGAATGAAAGTGAGCGAGTGACTTTTCTTGCCTTCCAAAGATAACACTGGACTTTAAGAGATTAACCCAGCATAGTAGCTCCACTCCAGCTCATGAGGAAGGGAATTGGGGAGGAGCAGACAGTGGATGTGGAACAGGAGAAGATGGGGGAGAAGAGGGAAGGGAAGTACATGAGGATGAGGAAGAGAACGTAGAAGAGGAGGAGGTGAAGGTGGTAGAAGAGGAAGGAATAGAGAATAAGGTGGTTGGAGGGGGAAGGGGTGAAGTGCATGAGGAAGAGGAGAGGTTGAAATGCAAAAGGAGGTGGAACGAAGGAGGAAGAAGAGGAAGAGGAAGTTGGGAAGAAAGAGGAAATAGGGCGCCCAGGGTCATAGGATCAGAGGTAAGGAGAACACATCTGTCCCAACACTGGGAGTAACTGGGACCAGCAGGACCCAGGCACCCAGGAACTCCGCCAGACCAGTGGCACAGGTTCCTTCTGGTCTCTCTGGGCTGATGCTCTGAGCAGACCTTGGGCGCAAACTCTGCAGCCAGTCCCACAACACCCAGAGGAAGCTCCACTCCCAGGAGCTCTAATACACCTAGGATCACAGGATCACAGAATCACAGGAGCTTGGACACACCAGGATCTCAGGGTCCCAGAAGCAGCTTGAGTTCCAGGAGCTTGGACACACCCAGGATCTCAGGATCACAGGATTCCAGAATCACAGGATCACAGAGACAGCTTGACTCTGAGGAGTTCTGACACAATCAAGATCACAGGAAAGACAGACTTCAGTCAGATATAGCCAGGGTAGGTAGTACTAGAGATAACCAGATGGTGAGAGGCAAGCATAAAAACATAAGCAACAAAAACCAAGGTTACTTGGCATCATCAGAACCCAATTCTCCCACTATATCAAGTCCTGGATACACCATCACACCAGAAAAGCAAGAGTCAAGTTGAAAATTGCTTCTCATGATGATGATAGAGGACTTTAAGAAGGATATAAATAATCCCCTTAAAGAAATACAGGAGAACACAGGTAAACAGCTAGAAGCCCTTAAAGAGGAAACACTAAAATCCCTTAAAGAATTACAAGAATATACAATCAAACAGGCGAAGAAAATGAACAAAACCATCCAGGATCTAAAAACGGAACTAGAAACAATAAAGAAATCACAAAGGGAGACAACCCTGGAGTTAGAAAACCTAGGAAAGAGATCAGGAGTCATACATGCAAGCAGAATAAAAGAGATAGAAAAGAGAATCTCAGGTGCAAAAGATACCATACAAAACATTGACACAACAGTCAAAGAAAATGCAAAAAGCAAAAAGCTCCTAACCCAAAACATCCAGGAAATCCAGGACACAATGAGAAGACCAAACCTAAGGAAAATAGGTATAGAAGAGAGTGAAGACTCCCAAGGTAATGGGCCAGTAAATATCTTCAACAAAATTATAGAAGAAAATTTCCCTAACCTAAAGAAAGAGATGCCCATGAACATACAAGAAGCCTATAGAACTCCAAATAGACTGGACCAGAAAAGAAATTCCTCCTGACACATAATAATCAAAACACCAAATGCACTAAATGAAGAAATAATTTTAAAAGCATTAGGGGGAAAAGGTCAATTAACCTATAAAGGTAGGCCTATCAGAATTACACCAGACTTCTCACCAGAGACTATGAAAGCTAGAAGATCCTGAGCAGATGTCATACAGACCCTAAGAGAACATAAATGCCAGCCCAGGCTACTATATCCAGCAAAACTTTCAATTATCATAGATGGAGATACTCCATGACAAAACCAAATTTACACAATATCTTTCCATAAATTCAGCCCTACAAAGGATAATAGATGGAAAACACCAACACAAGGAGCACAACTACACTCTAGAAAAAGCAAGAAAGTAATCTTTCAACAAACCCACACAAACATAATTCCACCTCTTACAACAAAAACAACAGGAAGTAATAATTACTTTTTCTTAATATCTCTTAATATGAAAATTAATATAGCCAACATATCCTAATTTATTGAAATTCAAAAAATGAGGAATTAGAAATATGTTGGCTGTCATCCAATGGTCTCTCTAATTTGGTACTTGGAGAAATAGGTCCAAAATTGTAGAATCCACTTACAAATTTCTGCTTGTTTGAACCTGAAAGTGTCTTGCTGAGTACCACATAACGGTCTTGAAATTATGCTTAGTAGGATTATTTATTATTAGTAGTAGATTATTATTAAATTATTATTATTAAAATTATTAGTAGTAGTAAATTATTATTTAGGATTATTTATTAGTAGTAGTAAATTATTATTATTAAAATTAGTAGTAGTAGTAGTAGTAAATTATTATTAAATTATTAGTAGGATTGTTTATTTGATGTTTTTACATTATACTATGGTTTTCAGAACAGCTTACACATTTCAAAACTATTTATACAGCCAAAGAAACATAGACAATTAATTTGGGAGGTGGCTTGTAAGAGAACAAAGAGTGAGACTGAGTGCTTTGCTTGACATTTGTAACTCTTGTATCAAGTTTGAAGAAAAGGACCTTATAAGTTACCCTTTCTCTGAGACAAATGCTTTTCAAAATCATCACAGCCAATGAACTAGATTCTTACCCTCACCTAATGTCTGTACCACCCTCCAAGCAGAACTATTTTTCATTGAAACAGTTGATAATGACTTCATGAATAGACACACACTATTAATGCACACACCATTTCTTAAATGAATGTCACCTGTTCCCTGTGGGCTGAGAATGATGACAATCACTCAAGTCAAATAGCTTTGACCACAGCAGGAAATCTGTATCCAAATAATCGTGCCTACAATTCATTCCTTGGTGCAGCAGAACTGTCAACTCTCAGCTTAGCTACGATGGAGGTAAAATCCTTTGGTGATTTGAGGGACCTTGAAGTACAGCCTTATGACAATGAAAAAAAGAGGATGTGGAGGAGGAGAAGGAAGGCAACATCTCTGAAGGAAGAAGTGAGCATCGCCAGGTAAGAAGGTAAAGTGAGCCTCTCCACACCACCCAAAGAACAGATTGCAATGCTGCTCTGTCTTCTCTCTGGAAGGAAGGAAGGAAGGAAGGATGGAGGGAAGATGGGAGGGAGGGAGGGAGGGAGGGAGGGAGGGAGGGAGGGAGGGAGGGAGGGAGGGAGGGAAAAAGGAAGGAGTCTAAACTCCCATCAGAAAGGATCCACAAAGCAAATCATGAATGACTCTTCCCTCCAAACGCTACCCAACCATAAACAGTACAGTAAAGGTGAATTGCCAGTATGGACTTACACCCTCGGCACACTTGATGCCTACTTGGAGCAGCATGCTTTGTATGAATTCACTTGCACATTTGCAAATAATGGATCAAAATCTTTCCACTGTCTTACAGAAGCAGAGCCAATTCCTGGGCCAATGTGTAAGAAATTATTCACTATCGAATCATCTGGGAACATGGGGTTAAGAACAATGGAGATGTTAATTTGGGCTGGGCTATATACATATCCTCATTGGTTAAATCATTAGCAGCATGCTTTGCTGGTCTGTCAGAACAAAACCCCCAGGAAAGCAAAGTCAAACTGATGACCAATGGTAATGGAAGTGTTAATGTGATAATGTGTGATTATTAAGTAGCCCCATGGGGGCTTGTTACAGGCTATGTGTTCTGCTATGTAATCTTAAAGCCAGCCTGGGCCAGGGGTTGGTGGCACACATCTTTAATCCCAGCACTTGGGAGGCAGAGGCAGGCAGATTTCTGAGTTTGAGGCCAGCCTGCTCTACAAAGTGAGTTCCAGGACAGCCAGGGCTACACAGAGAAACCCTATCTCAAAAAAAAAAAAAAAAAAAAAAAAAAAGCCAACCTGAACTGGTTACCCATTTTATATGTGAGAAAACTGAGTCAGAGGTTAAGGCTATATCTGATCATAAAACCCTGGATCTGTCTGCAAGGTATGGCTCAGGCTTGAAAGAGGTTGGTCCCGTGGTGGGCTGGAATCTGTCCACTGTGGTGGCTGCTCTCCCATTTGTACTCATGCCTGCAGCTTTCCTCCTCTGGTCTCACAACTCCCCAGAGCTGCACAGTCCCTTGTGACCCACTTTAATTAAAAGTATTCAAAGTAAGGTTTTAGGTTCTCCACAGCATTGGCCACCCTGTGGCCAGCAGTGGCATCCTGACAGCACAGAAGCATGTGCATGTAGAAGGGGCACCTCATTTCTCACAAGCAGAGCACGTAATGAATCTGTGCTCTAAGAATCTGAGAACACGTCAGATCAGGAAGCTGAACATCACCAGCATCCTATACACACCCTTAGTCCCGCACCATGCACCACTGTGCACCCCCCCATTGGCAAGCTTTATTGCAAGTTCAATGCCCCAGTGCCATAGAAGATAAACTAAGCACCCGAGTGTTCATGAGAGAGCAATAATCATTATGGGTGTGGTTTGTGTCTTTCTTTTTGTAGTATCAACCCTAGAGGGGCCAGCATGTGAACAGGGAGGCAAGCACGTGGAACGAAATCATTTGTAATAGCAAAAATTTGAGACAAACTACATGTCCAACTAAAGGAAATTGTTTTAACAACACAAACCACAAAAGCATAGGGCATCACACTGCACTGCACACAGCCTCGTGTCAAGGGAGTGAACGGAACATGAGCTGACATAGAAACATCCCAGTTCAGTCTAAAGTGCTTGCCCGGCAAGCATGAGGACCGGAGTGCTATCCCCAACAGCTGTTTAAGAAAGCAAGATATGATGGTGCAAATGTGTGATTCCTATTTTGGGGGAGGCAGAGGGCGGCAGATCCTTGGGGAATACTAGTCAGCCATTTTAGCCTAGTCAGCAATGGTGGCCAGGCCAGTTGAAAGATGCTGTATCCACATGCTCCACTATGTTCATAGCAGCCTTATTTATAATAGCCAGAAACTGGAAACAACCCAGATGTCCCTCAACAGGAATAGATACAGAAAATGTGGTACATCTACACAATGGAGTACTACTCAGCTATTAAAAACAATGAATTTATGAAATTCTTAGGGAAATAGATGGATCTGGAGAATATCATCCTGAGTGAGGTAACCCAATCACAAAAGAACACACATGGTATGCACTCTCTGATAAATGGTTATTATCCCAGAAGTTCGGAATACAGGAAGAACAACCCACAAACACAAGAAACTCAAGAAGAAGGAAGACCAAAATGTGGACATTTCATTCCTTCTTAAAAGGGGGAACAAAATACCCATGGAAGGAGTTGCAGAGACTAACTATGGAGCAGAGACTGAAGGAAGGACAAGCCAGCCTGATATAGCTATCTCCTGAGAGGCTCTGACAGTACCTGACTAATACAGATGTAGAGGCTCACAGACATCCATTGAACTGAGTACACAGTCCCCAATGAAGGAGTTAGAGAAAGGACCAAAGGAGCTGAAGGGTTTGCAGCCCCTTAGGACGAACAACAATATAAACTAACTAGTACCCTCAGAGCTCCCAGGGACTCAACCACCAACCAAGGAGTACACATGGTGGGATTGATTGTTCTGGCAGCATGTGTATAGTAGAGGATTGCAAAGTCAATCATCAATGGAAGGAGAGGCCCTTGGCCCTGTGAAGGTTCTGTGTCCCAGTGTAGGGGAATGCCAGGGCCAATAAGTGGGAGAGGGTGGGGTGGCAAGCAGGAGGAGAGAGGAGGCAACAGGGGTTTGTTCTTGTTGTGTTGTGTTGTGTTTTGTTTTGTTTTGTTTTTGAGGGGAAACTGAGAAAGGAGAAATCATATGGCATGTAAATAAAGAAGATATCTAATAAAAAAAAAAAAGAAAGATGCTGTGTCCAAATACAAAGTGAACAGCACCAAATATTGTCCTACAACCTCACACAAGCATGAGTACACACATACAGAGAGAGAGAGAGAGAGAGAGAGAGAGAGAGAGAGACAGACAGACAGACAGACAGACAGACAGACAGAAAGACAGAGACAGAGACAGAGAGACAGAGGGACAGAGGGACAGAGAGACAGAAACAGAGACAAAGACAGACAGAGAGACAGAGAGAAAGACAGAGATGGAGACAGAGACAGAGAAAGAAAGACAAAGACAGGAAGAGACAAAGACAGAAAGATAATAAAATAAATAAATAAAAACCCCATGACATAAAAGGTGAGCTGCAGAGCTAGGCACTATTCGCACTGTAATCTGAGTACTTGGTATGCTGTCAGGATTCTGAATTCTAGGGCAGCCTAGGATGTACAATGAGATCCTATTTCAAACTCCCTAAACCCCTCAACTAAGTAAATTGAAAACAAAGCAAAACAAAAACCTACCAAGACCCTCTGAGGCCTCAAAAGGCAATGGTTTTGGGACAGTAGTGAACTCTGGAGATGGTGAAGAGAAATAGAACTACACAGCCCTGTGTGCACCTGGACTGTCCCGATGTACCTCTCTGAAGCAACAAGAGGTGCCTCACTACCTGTGGTAACTGTTCTGCAAGCTTTTGAGAGGCTAAAACACCCTAATCACCAAGACCAGGTATGGAAAGGAATGAAGGCTCTCAGCCTCTGGCTACTGCAGGTAGACTCAGCCTGGATCCCGGAGGGCAGTTTTCTGGGCTTCCGGGGAGAGCCTAAGATGAGTGCCAAGCCAGCATCGGCTACATAATGAGATTCTATCTGAAAAGGCAGTGAGAAGACTGTAGAAGCAGGAACTGTGGCTGTTTCCTTCTCTGCTTGTGCACGCACCTAGGCTACAAACCCAACATCAGAGAGCTGAATCCCAGCAGAGAGCTGCCCTAGTGTTAAGCAGCAGCTCCAATGGTGGCAGCTCTTTAATGGGATCACTGAGTCTGATTTCCTCATCCCTGAGAATAAAGGAGTGAGAGACTGGCAGACATCACCTCTCAAAATAGGGCAGCTTGGTGAAGGCAAGAAGCCAGTGCAGAAGGCACATGTGATACACGAGTGTGCTTGTAATATACAATGACTATGGCCTCACTGAGTGGGTCGTTCATTGGGGTGAACTCAGGGCTCTTGAGTTAAAAAGACATTCAAGCTTTAAGATTAGCTTAGTGGGAAGAGTGGTTCAAACTGACCCTGTAGGAAAGGGTTCCTTAGCTTCCTTCTCTGTCAAGTGAAGTGAAAGCCAGGCATGGGGATGCCCTCCTATAATCTCAGTACACAGGAAGCTGAGGCAGGAGGATATGAGTTCCAGGCCAACCGGAGAGTCAGGGTGAGGCTGGTAAGGTGACTCAGAGTAGAGGCGTTTGCCCAACAAGCCTAGTAACTTTAGTTCAATGTGTAGTGGACGACTGTAATCCCATCATTGATGTGGTGAGATGCTACAGAGACAAAAGAATTGCCTAGAAGCTTGCAGGCCAGGTAGCCTGAAGTTCACAACACAGCAAAAGCAGGAGAAGCGCTGCATCACAGCAAGGCGAAAAGCCAGAATCAACAACAGAAAGCTGTCCTCCGGTCTCTACACTTGGGTACTCACACATCTTATATACAGAAGGGGGGAGGGGATCCTAAATCAAATTGTCTTGCACCTATTCACAAAGTCCGATTTGCTTCCTTCCTGGGGCATTAGACAGGAACCTCACTCCTCTTAGTCTCAAGGGACTGTCAGGAGGCTTTGCTGAGGCCTTACTAAGGCTGGCTTACCAGGAGCCTGCAGCCAGCCTCAGGTCACAGATGTTAGCTAGAGTTATTAAGTTATCGGTGTGTAGCATGGGAGACCCTTCCGTCAACAAGCTCGGTCTCTAGGCTCTTGACCTAGAAGAATTACAGTCTAATGAAGAGCGGCAGTTGAAACAAGAAAACGAACCCAGAGGCAGACATAGTAACCCTCCAGGTTTCAAGGAAAGCAACGCCCTGAAGAAGTCACACCCTCTTCTCCAAGTTCAGGACTGATACCCACTTGTGTTTATTTAAGGCGCAAGTCTGCTCATGTCTCTGTGATGAATTTCAGGGCTCAGTTTGAACTAGTGTAGTGTCACCCAGGAATAATTTCAGTAACGGATTGTCTGGATCAGATTGGCCTCTGGGCATATCTGGGTGTCTTGATTACGTTACTTGATGTGGGCAGCACAACTCCCTGGTGAGTTGTGGTGTGAGCTGAGGTGTGAGCACCCCCTACTTCTTACCTCCTGTCCCTGATTTATGGATCTGTGTGATGTGCCTGACTCCTTCAGGCTCCTGCCTCCGCAGCCTCCCTGCCAATGGGGTACCACAACCTGGAACTGTAAGCTGAACGAAACGCTTCCTCCCCTGAGTTGCTCTTGTTGGAATATTTTATCACAGTAACAGAAAGGGAAACTAAGGCAGCCTCCCTCTGCCCAGCAGTTCAAAGCATTATGCACAGACCCTTGCCCAAATGTAAAAACATTCATCTGGTGAGGATGTCAACGCACAGCCTATAAATAGCTGCAAGCACCGTGGGCAGTGTCTCCCCTCCCTCACAGGCCAACCACTCCTCAGCCAGGTATCTGCATGACCAATGTGTGCACCCAACCAGCTACCATAGAAGGCTGCATAAGTGGATGTTTTTAGTGCTGTCCCAAAGCCACAAAGTAATTACTAAATAAACTAGAAAGCCACTCAGCAACAAAGAGGAACGGACCAAAAAATGTAACTATACACTCAAACTATCAAGAATGAAGCCAACCCAAGCAGCAAATTGTACAGTTCATTTTTTTAATACTGACTCATGTAGCCGTGCTGATCTTGAGGATAACTTTAAACATCTGATCCTCCAGCCTCTATCTCCTGAGTAGGAGCACAAGAGTGCATTACTAAGACAAGTTCACATGGTGCTGGAGACCAAACCTGGAGCTTTGTGCATACTAGGCAAGTACTCTACCAACTGATCCCCAGACCCAGGCCCAGGCCCAGACCCAGACCCAGGCCCAGACCCAGACCCAGGCCCAGGCCCAGGCCCAGACACAGACACAGACACAGACACAGGCCTAGACCCAGGCCCAGGCCCAGGCCCAGACCAGACTCAGGCCCAGGCCCAGGCCCAGACCCAGGCCCAGACCCAGACCCAGACCCAGACCCAGGCCTACACCCAGACACAGGCCCAGACCCAGACACAGGCCCAGACCCAGACACAGGCCCAGACCCAGATGTGTTTATGTATACTGCTGGAGCCAAAGATTCAAGGCCACAGTACAGAGGTCAGAACTACACCTCCTGGAGCTGACAGTGGGTATTGCCTGGGAAGGGGCTATTTTATATCCCAATCCAGAAGTGGTTATAAGTGAGCACACACAAAAATTCACTGAGGTAGCAGTCAAAATTCATTGTGGGCATATGCTGAACCTCAATATTTAGATATTCAAAACCAAACCAAATACTGGGTGTAGTGGTGCCCATCTTTAATCTCAGCACTCACAAGCAGAGGCAGGTGGATCTCTGCAAGTTCTCCATAGAGAGTTTCAAGCCAGCCAGGGCTCCATAGGGCAGCCATGCTTTAAAAGAGAAAAGGCAAGACAAAATAAAACAAAGTTTCCTAAGTGTCACTTGCTGTGGGGCAAGTCAAAGGAAATGCATTTTGGATGTCTGTCTGATAACTATGTCATTGTCATACTGAGACATTAGCCTTTAGGAGACATAATGTGGCAGAGTGAAAAGGGGGGACTTTAGGGCACAGGAACATTGAGGTCACTAGCCACCAGCTCCTAGAGATTCTCAGCAATTAAGGCATGGAAAGGAGGCAGATGGTGGCCCCAGGAGATACAGGAGAGACACAAGTGATCTCAGCTGAGGCAGAGCTGTGGTCAGCAGTGTTTGGGTATTTTACATGACAGGCTATAGCTGGTCTTTGCTACTTGGTGGATTCTTCTTTTCCTGACCTTTATTCCCCAGGTTTCACCCCCTAGCACTGGAAAGGAGAGAAAAGAGAAAGGGGGTAGGGATCCCTGAATCTAATTTCTTTTCTTTTGTTTCTTCTTTGACCATGGATACTAACAAATTACAACCAGCATGCCAAAATGACCAATAAACAACCACCCTGCCTCTCAGGATCCCTAGCATTTATATACCCTCGGGAAAAATTCCCAGAATTCCAAATGTTACAGAATCTCAGAAAACATCTGCAGCTGGCAAAACCATACTTCTAATAGAGCACGAGACAAATCATAGTCAGATGCTGAGGACAGTCCAAAGCAGTCCCACATCCCCGCACCTGGGATTAAGCAAAACCTCATTCTTACATTTCTGTAGTTTTAAAAGAAACCAGTATTCCAACATTCTCAAAAATGGCACTACACCTGGCAAAAGCAGTGCCCCTGAGGATTGTGGGTGGAGCCGGCACCTGCCAATCTGCCTGTGGTTTACGGCTGCATGAATTAATTGGCACAGTCCTGGCAGAAAGCTGTGAGTTACAGGACTGCATCAGCAAAGACCCAGGTGGTTTTTCTGAGCTACCTTGCTTTGCCAGGACCTGGGAGTGAAGAGCCCACTTGTCTACCAAGCCCACTCAGAAAAGGGGCACCCCACCCCCAGCCCTGGCCACCTTGCTCCATGGGGCACTGGTTAGCCTTATTCCTGATGGGCTCTCCATTTTAAAAGCCTGGCAGGTGTGCCAAGGGTATTTTTTTTTTTTTTTTGAACCCGGGTCTGGGAGCTGTACTCTTGGTAATGCTAAGGCTGTGTGTAAGACCCAGTCTGCTTGCCAGCTCTGTACGGGGAGACACAGGAGAAGAGTTTGTGAGTCCTTCTAACTCTCTGGAGTAGGTCCTTTTTCTATGTCCCAGAATTTCCTTCCATGGATGATGTTACTTGTGCCCTCAATCCCTTTGTGAGGGCAAACAAAAAGAAGCCTGACCAGTCCCCAGACACTGTCCCTCTTCTCTGTCTTCTTTGGTGGCAATGCTCAAAACGGGAAGCCTCTAGGGACTCCAGTCCCTCCTATCTATACCACAGTGCCACACCGGGAGCAGACAGCTTCCCTTGATTTGTCTGTGGAACTACACAGTAACTAAAAATTGTGGAGGTCACAGGCAAGAAGAGCCTAGGGGACACAACAACACAGCAAACTATATGGTATCCTGGAGATGGTCCTGGAACAGAGAAGGGCATTCAATAAGAATCATATACATGCCATAGCATGTTTGTAGAGATTATACAGCAACTGGTAGGAGTCATGTGGGTCCCAGTGATTGAGCTCAGGTCCTCAAGCTTGGCTTCAAGTTCCTTTGCCTGCTGAATCATCTTGCCTGCCTTACATACATTATGATGCTAAGGACAGGGACGCTGAGTGTACAATACAAGAAACTCTTTGTACTGTCTTAACTTCTAAATGTGAAGAGTCCCCCTATACTCTGCAAAAGCTTATGTGTCCAAAGCTTGGTCCCAGTGGTCATAACAGTCAGTGTGAGGCTTTGCGGAGGTGGTTAGGTCACAAGGATTCACTTCACAGGTGGACTGGTTTATTGATGAAGTCAGAATTTGGTGGCATTACTAGAATGGAAGGTGGCAAATGTGGATCAAGTGGCAATCCTCCCTACGTTCAATTGTTTGCCTTGGGTTAGCAAAAGAAAGCTAGCTAACCCGCCAGGCGGTGGTGGCACACGCCTTTATTCCCAGCACTTGGGAGGCAGAGGCAAGCAGATTTCTGAGTTCAAGGCCGGCCTGGTCTACAGAGTGAGTTCCAGGACAGCCAGAGCTATACAGAGAAACCCTGTCTCAAAAAACCAAAAAAAAAAAAAAAAGAAAAAAGAAAGAAAGAAAAAAAGAAAGAAAGCTAACCCAAGCTTCTTGTTGTTGAAGAAGCACTGGGAAATGACTCAGATTAAGAACAGTTGTTATTCTTGCAGGGGACCTGTGTTCAGTTCCCACCACTCACATTGGTCTATAACTCCAAGGGACCTGACCTCCACAAGCACTCACACACATGAAAGAAAATATGTCATGTAAATACACACACATTCCAAACGTTATAGTGATTTCCCCAGGGAAGACTGTCACCCTTACCATTTAATCCTCTCTGTGGCCAAAGACTCAGAGATTTTGGGGGGAATGGGAAGACACATATGTGCCATGGTTGTGGGGAATGGGAAGACACACATGTGCCATGGTTGTGGTGGCCACGTGTGGATGTCAGAGGACAACTTGCATAAGTTGATTATCTCCTTCCACTGAGTGAATTCCTGAGATCAATCTTATGTAGTTTGACTTGGTGGCAAGCATTGCTACCATATGATCTATCTATCCTCCAGGATGTCTCCTTGAATTTGGAGCTCACTAAGTCAATTAGACTCACTGGCCAGCTTGACCCACAGATCTGTCTCCACCTCCCTGGCACTGGGACTACAAATGTATGTCACCACACCCAGCTTTATATGGGTTCTGGGAATTCAAACTCAGGACTGCTTATGTGGCAAGTACTCCTCTGTAAAATCAGAATGCTAAGAGACCCAACTTCATAAAGAGTAAATGAACCGGATCACATATTGTTGTTTTAGATGCAGAGCAGCCTAGTGCTGGCAGAGTGGGTAACCAAGGCCGTGGACATCTCGAATATTCCACAACTGCATGGTAGATTTCTCCCCATCCATCTTCAGACTCTTCCATTGGTCTTCTCCTCTGGCTGTTTAAGAGACACCACAAAGCCAGAGAAATCAGTTTGGTCTTAAGGAGTCCTACTGACTTTTCCCTACCCCAGCAATGTCCCAGCCTCACAGTACCACTCAAATCTTTGTGATGTGTTTTTTTACTTGCTTGTGTTCTGAGACACCTCTCATGTAGCACAGTCTGGCCTCAAACTAGCTATGTAGCATGGGAAGACCTTGAACTCTTGATCCTCCTAACTCCAGTTCTTAAGTTCTAGGGTAACAGGTATGCACCACAGTCCCGAGTTTTATGCAATGCTGGGCCTTGAACCCAGAGCTTCACGTAAGCACCCTGCCAAGTGAGCAACATCCTCAGATCACAAGTCATCTATGAAAGTACCGGCGCATAGTGTCTGCTTTGAACCTGCCAGGTTCTAAGCACTTCCTCTTACACCTGCCAAGCCTCACCCTATAACTCTGTGAGCTATGGATCTCTGCGCATCTCAGATGAGGACCCTGGGCTTCTCCAGCTCGGCCCGGAACAGATCCCAGGAATAACGCTTCCTAATCCCATACCTATTTGTAGCTTTCACAGAGGCCAGTGGCCAAGAACTGGGCGAAGTGGGCAGGAGGCCAGGTTGGCAGCGCTCTGTGTGATGCTGCAAAGAGTGTCCGGACACCCGCCCGCTTCCCGGGGCACAGAGACTGCCTGTGCCCCTTGGCCCTCCCACACCACCGCACACCCGACGCAGATCTGGGAAACAGACTGGATCTCATACACAACCCACGGTAACCAGATCCCCTACGGGTGGAGCAGCCGGGCGCGTCACTATCACCGAGTGAGACGCTGCTCAAGCCCTCAGTTCAGGCTCCCGCCGTGGGATACACAGCGCAGGGCATGGCGCAGAAGCTGGGCGAGTGGGCCAATGCGCCCGCAGAGGCCACCGGGCTGTACCGAGCGGTGCTGCTCAGGTCAGGTAAGTGGGAACTACACCACTACCCTCTGCAGACAGCAGAGCCCCTCCCTGGTCCTTCCTTCCTTGGCGCCAGGTTTCTTCTTCCTATCATTTCAAAGCTTCGTCGTTTCTTCATCACTTCTTGCTCTGTCCTTCCGTTTCTTCTTTCTCCTTTTTCATCCATGCCCTCTTCCTGAGTGTGGAAATACATGCGCGTGCACAAATGCAAACTGCTGCTAACATTACGTGTCCTGCCTGCAGAGGTCCCACGAGGTCCCTGTAAGGGCTTGTGCCAGGCAGGGTCCCCAACCCAAGATCTCTCAGCAGGCATCGAGAGTAGTAGGTAGGTTTGAGAGCAAAGTGGGAAGTCCGGCAGGGGATGGGGGGAGGAAAAGCCATGAGCCTTGCTCACCACCGACCAGGGAGCCCTGGTTGTCCCGTGGGTGGTTGCCCATGAGGAGGGAACAGCGTGCTCCAGGCAGTTCTGTTCATTGTGGACGTGCAACAACTGGGAAGGAAACATGCAGCTGGCTTTTGAATTTTGTTGATGACAAGTGTTCCTCTCTAATTTTTTTGTTTGCTTATACGCGGATAAGCACTGTATTTTCTACTAGGGATACTTCAGAAGTCTTTTTATTCAAATAATAAATGAATATATAGTCAGCATAAAAATAATTTGGAAAAACATCTGGATATAGAAGAATAGAAGGGGAAAATGCCTTCGATGAAGGCTTAGGATCTTTCTTTCCTTCAGGAACTAAATTCCTACTGGTCGGGGATCAGGGAAGGTGAAAATTGCCCTCCTGGGGAAGTGATTCGGAAGTGACCAGGGACTTGGCCCTTTTGCCTTTTGCCTTGGGTAAGGAGCAGGTCTTAGCTAGTGGTTATCCCGCAGACTACAAAGCCAGAAGTGCTAAGGCCACTGCAATGCATTTTGCTGTGGTGGTGCCTGCCTGGGTCCCCAGGGTGCCTAGAGCTCGGAGTTGCCGAGTCCCGCCCCTGCCGAGAAAGTTAACGCCCACCAAATTAGTAAGTGGTTTGAACAAGGATTCCTTAAGCCCCCAGACAATACCTGGCCAAGGTTTCAGAACCAACAGCGCTTTCTTGGGGGAGAAGGTCTAACCCAATCCGCATGGAGCCAGCAACCCCCAATCAAAGAATCAGATTTCAAAAGTTCACTTAAAGCGGGCTGCAAGATCTCTAATAGGAGGAAGGCCTTGCGCTTTCTCTAGCTGGAACTGCTATTGTGAGCTGTCATTCTCAGCTTATGGCAGACAAGTCAGAGCTACAGAGGTCAGAGGCTGGTCCATCTCGGCCCCCTCCCGCCCCACAAAGAGACAAAGGCCTCCTTGAGGATTGGGAGCACTCACTAGAAACACCAAACGTTGTCTAGTTCCACCTTCACAATGCTAACAGATCCCGCTAAATATCCTCTCCATTTAGTAAATAGATAGTCCCAGAGAGCTGCAGCAGCAGCCCATGGTCTTTAGCAAGAATCTCTCTACCCATCTCAGAGAAGAAAACACTTTCAGACTCAGGGCTACTCTTCCAAAGTCAGCCCGTCTCCCTAGGACAGAAAGAATGGTAATGATTCTGGCCATCTGTTGCTGTCGTTGTCTTCATAAAGCTCTACCCCTGTCGTCTGGTCATCCCAGTTTGCTCCTGTACTCATCCATCTCATCGTTATTGGCCTCTACTCTGCACTCTGTCTTAAGAGGGACACAAGATGTGTTGATAGGCAGAGCAGGCATGACCTCCTCCTGGGAATGTAAGCAATACCCACTCCTGTTGGAAAATGAGGAAACTGGAACTCAGATGGTAAAATGATTTGTCTAAGACAACACAGTTAGGGGTGACGATGAAATTCAAATCTACAGCCATGAACTCAGGAATCACTTCCCCCCACTGTCCAACACCAGGAAAAACAGGGGAACGGGAGTGAGGTGCCCTTGCGATGTCCCCAGGAGAGTATAGTATGCAATGGGAGAGAGCAACCGTATCCTTGGATAGCAGCCTTGAGCCTCACCCAAGTAAGAGTATACTACTAGAAAAACACAGAGGAGTATAGTGCCACTCGGAGGATCATTGCAAGCCCAAGGCCAGTGTGGGCTACCTAGTGACTTCCAGGCCAGCCCATGTGACATAGCAAGACCCTGTTGCCAACAAAAACAACATAACAGCCATGCATGCATCCATAGCTATTTGGAGAACTTGAGAAGCAAAAGGGACAAAGCTTACCCCATAATCCTATGCTAGTCACACTAGTAGCTACAACCAGCTTCTAGTCATACTTGAGGATACTGATTTCTTGTTTCCCTATGCATAGTTAACCTGTTCATTTGCTTCATAAGGAATTTGCAATCTTTCACTAGCGTGGAAACTTTAATGCTGTTGCATGTGACATTAAGATAATAGCTGCCACTTTGGCAGGTGGCCCAACTCTCGGCCAGAGGTTTCCATGCCCTATGCCCTCTGTTCATCAGTACAATTGTCCCATTTTAGAGATAAGGAGGGCAGGTTGAAAGTTACCTAGCTGTTCAGCCATGGATCCAGGGCTGGTGTCTGGGTTGACACCAGATACTCAGTTCTTCCTGACTGGAAGAACTCACTCTGTGATATAACTCTGTTCACTCATAGCTGAAAAGCTATTTATCTTCCCTTCATAAATGTCTCCCTGGCATGTGTTATTTCCACCCTAGGGAGAAAGGCTTCTTTCTCTCTTTCAGTGTAAATAACAGAGTACTTCCCTAGGCGGCTGTATTCTTTGTTAGCCACCAGGGGGCAGAAAACTTCCAATCCACTACTACTACCAAGGAGCACTACATTAAAAAAAAACAACAACAACAACAAAACAACAAAATAAACAAATGAACAAAAACCTGGACCCTGGGGCAATTTGAACCTCATATATTGCAAATAGTTCGAAACATAAAATTGGTGCAGTTGTACTAAATAATTCCATTGCTTCTCTGAGATTCAAATTCTTCTAGGAGTGCTGTTCTCTACCTGCTGGCCTGCAACCATGGGCATTCTGAAATTATATGGCTTACTATGATCTTCTCATCATATCCATAAGCAGAGACACACACATACACACAGAGAGAGAGACAGAGAGAGAGAGAGAGAGAGAGAGAGAGAGAGAGAGAGAGAAGAGAAGAGAAGAGAAGAGAAGAGAAGAGAAGAGAAGAGAAGAGGAGGGAAGAGAGGGAGCATGAGAATATGTCCTGGTTTGTCTCACAGCAAGAACACTAAAATAAGAGTAAGATCATTCTTAGAGACCAAATTCACTATGCCAATGGCAGCAGGTTCAGAGCCAGCTTTCAGAAAAAAAGGACATTTGGTTCTTGCTGCCCTGCCCCACTTCCTGTGTTCACGCTTGAAATCCCTCCCTCCTCATTCCCCGCGCCGGGGGGTGGGGGGGAAATGTTTCCCTTGGAAAGGCAACTCTTCACCAATCTACAATCTCTCTGCAGGCCCCATGGCAAGCTCTACTGCCAGCGAGCTCCTTCCCCGGCCCCAAAGTCCTTTCAGTGAGAATATACTCAGAGTGGCCAGAGAGGCGGCCAGTTTGATCAGGGGACTGTTTTGTGGGCTTCTTTAGAGACTGAGACTCCAAAACACAGGGTCAAGGAAGAAGTTTCGAGTTGCTGTGGAAACTTCTCTGATGTTTGCAGGCCCATCTGAATTGCTTTTGACACTACTGGACTGAAGTAAACTAAGCGGAAAAGAAAGAAAAGCTGTTTAGAAGAGTTTCCCTGCACTACAGCAGGAAATGCCTCGCACTCATGTATGCCTTCCAAGGTCTTCAGGACCCTTTCCTCTCATACTTCCCAGAGCCAGGGATGAGTGTGGCAGGGAGGAGTGGCAGTCTCCACTGTGGGGCTAAGTGAGACTTCTGCCCATCAGCTTCAAAAGTTCTTCGTTTCAGAGAAGAAAGGCAGATGGCAGAGGGCAGAACCCTGAAGATTTCTGGAACACTCTCCAGATGGGTTCACTGCTCAGGTCTCCTTGTCCTTCCATGTACAAATGAACACAGGATTTCATACTGACTTTCAAGACAGGTGGTGGAAGAGGTGGGTTTCCCCAGGCTTTGTGTCCTTTCTGCTTTCCTATGATAACAAAGGCAATGCATAGATGGGTTTGTTCACTATTAAGCCACAAACATTACAGAATAGTAACAAAAGAACAAGGGCTTATAATTTTATCAAAGAGTAGTTCTCAAATATTAATACCAAGGGTTCCAGAGAGCAGTATGCAAAATCCCTATTCCTGGGCCAGGCGGGGGGTGGGGGTGGGAGGTGCTCAGTGGTAAATCACTTATGCAGCCTGCCCAAGGTTTTCCTTTTGAGCCGCAGAAACACAGACAGATACACACACACACACACACACACACACACACACACACACTTACCTGTCTAGGCCCCCATCAAAAGTCCTGATCCCGTAATCTACAAGCATAAGCCCATACTTCTGTTTTTCACACTCCAGTAATGCCTAGCTACGGCAGTTGAGATTTATTCTCCTAGAACTGACCACGGCCGACAGATTTGTTTACATAGAAATAGCTTGTCTACGTGTGCATTTAAGAAGGAATAGGGAGGGGATCACACTATATGGTTTCCCTACCATGTGGAGGACATCCTTCACAGGCTGACATACTGATTGGCCGCACTCCATGTAAGGTGCAGCAATCTCTCCTGCGGACAGTTGTGGTTTGAACAGAGGTGTCTCTGATCGCCTATCTCCTGTGCGGTGTCCTGAGCGCTCACACAGGACAGGAAGAGCTGCAGCGAGCTCTTGGTACCCGTCCTTTGGATGCCTTCAGGTCAGCTGTAGTTTTTGAGGACTGCTCCCATTGATTCTAAGACCATGACAAGACTGAAACATGGTGGAAACGTTTACCACATGGAGTCCAAGGGTACGAGACAGGGATAAAGTGGACCCAAAGTCACCCCCTCCCAGAGACCTACTTCCTTCCTTCTGATAGTGCATTCAATTGTGACCCCGCTGCTACCTTGATCTCTTACTAAAGGTAAGGCCATCATGACTAGTTGTCAATAGCACATCTGGAGCCTAAAACTTCAGCACGGAGCCTTTGTGGGGAACACCTCATGTCTAATCCACAGCAAGCATCTATGTACTGGGACAGGAGTCAGGAGAAGAATAAGGTAAGGCCCCTGATGTTGAGCTGCCAGCCTGTGGGTGAGCCTGTGGAGCAACAAAGTTATAGTTGCACAGAGAAAACGACACCTCGCCTTCAGGTTTCTTGTCTAACTGTCTTTGGCCATCTGTTGTCCTGGGCCTGCTTCCAGGACTTTCTAGAACAGGAGTAGACAGAAGGGATAGTGCTGTGGTCAGTGTGGGGACTCTCAGGGCCACTCCCTTTACAATGGACTGGAATGTGGGCTTCTGTCTTTTCTTTACGTTAGTAGAAGCTCTCAGAGTCCCTACCTGGGGCCTTGAGATCCTCAGCTGTCAGAAGGCACTAAGGTCAGTTCTGATGGACCACCAACACCCCCTAAAACATGCCCAATTCCTTCTCTGTACGATATGATGAAGGAAGCAGGCATAGCAATAGTGGTTTGACAAGTCTTTGATTTTGATTTTTAAATGAGATTCCATATGGCCCGGGCTCACCTCAAACTGGCTATGGAGTTGAGGATGGTCTTGAACTGCTGATCGTCTCGGATTACAGGTATGAACCGCCATACCCAGTTTTATGCAATGCTGGAGATAGACCCCAAGGCTTCCTGTATGCTAGGCAAGCATTCTACAGCTGAGATACACCCCCAGCCCTTACAAGACTTCTGTCGTCCTATTCAGTCGAGAGAGTTGAGTAAAATGGAGAAGCCAGGGTGGGAAGCTGGGGGAGGCCACCATTCCAGGAATTTCCGGAAAGGCAGACTTGGGAGCAATAGACACAGAGTACTACACATTGTTCCTAGAACACTGTCTCCTGCCCGAGAATGTACGACTCTTAAGTTTCTGTGGCTTCAGAGTGGTCCACTCCAAATACCCTCCCGAGTCTCCCTGTTCCAGGCCCTGCCACCACTTCCCCCCTTCCCTATGGCTGCTCTGCTGGCCTTTCCCTACCATTCTCAGCTCATTCCCACACCAGAGCCTGGGCACTAGCTGTGCTCACCCTAAAAATCTGTCCCACATAAGCAATGACCTATTCCTTGTGAGTCAACCTCAACTGTGCCCACTCTTCCCAGGCTTCCAGTCACTGCCCTTCCCTCACTCAGTCTTTCTACAGCCATACATCGCTGGTTGACATTTTCTTGTATGTATCTTTATCTACTGTCTCACACACACACACACACACACACACACACACACACAAACACTCATACAAAATGTGGATTCCCTGAGGACTGGGGTACTATCTGTCTCCTTCCCATTATATGCCCACTTAGATCATACCAGGAATTATATATATATAAAATTATAATATATATATATATCAGATGTTGACTAAATGAACAGATTCTATAGCCAAAAAGAACCCAAAACTGTAAGTAGACTGTATCTGCTTACCTGTGACGTGCATCCTGGGCCTTATCGCTCTTGGCCAACCAAAGTTCCATGAGAAAGTAAACTGGGGTACAGGACTAGTCTCACTGGCAGGTGCTGGTTTCCTCAGTGGGGGGGGGGGGGGACAGAGGATAATGCCAAAAACCAGAATAGGCCCAATGCTCAAGTGGAAACTAGCTCAGAGGTGCAGAGAAGGCCTTCGATCTACGAGCATCTAGATTGTCTTTGGGGTTCTGCCTACATCGTCAGCTTTTATTTGCACAAATTCTCATTGTGGCCAGGCACAAGCATGCATGTTGAGGCCCTGTCTTTAACACATGACAGTTCTCTGCATTAGTGACAGGCTGCGTTAGTGAACACCATCTCATTGAGGTCACACAGAGCCACACTGTTACCCTCAGCTGACAGACAGGAAAGACAAAGTACAAAAAGGACTGGGGTCAGAATAGGGTGGGCTGGGTGCAAATTCCATCAGCTGCCCTTTTCCTGGGCTGCACCCTGCTGGTTCTTCTGTGAAGTTCCAGGTATGAAGTTAATTATGTGAAGTTAGTTTGTTAGTTAGTTAGTTTGTTTGTTTGTTTAAGACTGGGTTTCTCTGTGTAGTCCTAGCTGTCCTGGAGCTCACTCTATAGACCAGGCTGGCCTGGAACCCAGAGATCCACCTGCTTTTGCCTCCCAAGTGCTGGGATTAAAATGTGTGCTACCACTGCCCTTCCTGCCCACACACCCAACACATTTGTAGATGATCACTTCATTTCACAATGTTTCTTACACCTATGCCTGGAGGATTGCCAAGAACTGACTCAAGGTATAGTTCCCTCCCTGCTAGCATCCACGAGCCAAGTTCTAAAGAATCCCTCACTGCAACAGGAAGCAAGGTCCTCCCACCCTCTTTGGGGAAGTGCTGGAATCCCCTCCCATACAAACAAGGGAAATTCCTCCACAGAAGCCAGGAGCCGCCCCGCCTCGTTCAGAACAAAGCTTGGCATGATTCTTATGCCTCATCAATCTGACAAAACATGTATTTATTTGTGCCTCTCAATCAGGGTGGCTTGGACATGGTGTTCTGAGTCTCGGACATGGCCACTCACCAAGTGAAATAACGGTTTCTATAGCAACAGTTCTTTTTTATTGATATCGGAATAAATGGAAATGCAAAAGTGCCTCCCATCTTGGGGGTTTAAGGCCCGCCCTTTGGGGGCGGCTGCCTCAGCCATCTGGGACCTGCTTAGCACTCCCTAAGTCTGAGACCTGCAGAGGAGCTAGCAGCCCCGGGCACTGCAGAGGAGCTCATAGCCCAGGACCTGTGGAGAAGTAAGACCCTGATCTATTCTGCTTCACATGCTGTTAGGCTGAGTGTGTTCTAGGAGAAGGTGGAGGGAAAGAGAACAACCTAGGAGCGTCAGAGCAAGCTGTCTCAGCAACTGAACCCTTCAAAATTTAGGGACTGAGACCCTGCCTCCCTGAGGTGAGATGATGCAGGGATATAAAGTGGGGGTGGGGGATAAGGGGTTAAGTAGGCTCTCAGTTATGGCTCTGCAGTCTGGTTGACCTTTTGCTTATAAATACCGAGAGGAATTTAACACCTGCTATAGCCTCTCTTAAATCCATTATCATACAGTAGGGGTATGTAGGGTCAGCAAGGAGGGTTCACTTAATAGTGAACAGCTAGACAAAATCAACAGATAGTCCAGATTCTGTATGCAATGAGAAAAGCACAAACTTGGGTTTGGGCACCAGAGAGAGCTCAGCACAGATTCTGGCTCCCTCCTACACCTGCTGTGAAATCTAGAGAAATCAGATGACCTCTCTGAGGTTTGTTCCTAAGAAGGGGTTGCCCACCTTCTCAGTTTATTTTGAGTTCTGTGAGTCGGGGGTTAGACTGGTAGTGCAGGCTACGGGTAATTCCCACCTTGCTGATGGACTTGGCTTCATCGTGTGGTACACAGCCAGTCTAGGACTAGAGAAATCAGGCACTAGAGAGAGGATTGCCTGTCACTAGGAAGCTGCTATAAGTGGGATGGTCTCTAAATTTGAGACAGTTCCTACACATAGGTTTCTGGGCAGCTTGGATCCTGATGGCTTTCTTAGTGTGAAGTGTGGTAAAAACCCCTGCTGTGATTTTCCCCAAGCCAACTGCCAGGTGGCATCAGATCACAAGGGCAGCAGTATGGTAGTATGCTCATGCTGGTTCCTGCCCAACAAACAGCATGGCGTAATCCCCAGCCTTGCTAAGGACCCTATATGCCTCACCCTTCAAACCCAACCCTTCTTCTTGCTGCTTAAACAGCTCCAGCGGACCAAGACAAGGAGTTGAGGAAGCTAGTCTGGAGTAGTCTGGTGCCCTCTTGTCCACATGGGCAGGTATCTCCCAGATGAAGAAGGTTGGCCCGAGTCTGCAGGGAGACCTAGAGATGTTGCCAAGCATGTTCTTAGGTTACTGGCCAGCGAGCTACAAATGCGAACCACCCGCAGGGAGGGAAGGGCAAGCAGGACATGTGGCAGCCAGCTTGTCATTTTCCTGAATGTTTCTCCTTCTCTTGCCAGTGCTTCTCAAAGCCTCCCTTCTGGGCCTAAACCAGAAATGCTTGTGGGGGCCAGCGTGGGGTTGAAGTCTGGCCACAGGCCCGAAAGGGAAGACTGCTTCAAGCAGCAGGGCAGTATTCGCATTTCTCTCTCACTGGCTGATTCTCTGGCCTTCGTGTTCTCAGCCCTCAAAGGGGATCCGCTGCCTCTTCCATGGGGCTTCTTCAATATACAGAGAGAACGAAGGGCGGTAAATTGGTTCTGTTGAGTCAGAAACACGCCACTCCTGGGAGACAATGTGTGGTGGAAAGAGTACTAGGTTTGGAGTCCAATGACCCCGGCTTTGCTAAGTACTCAACATTGACCTTAGCTTAATAAGCTCTGATTTCCTCAACTGTAAAACGAGTTGCCTTCATTTTACAGTCCCCATGCTCACTGTAAAACATGCAGGACAGGAGGCTTACAGTTTACCTACATGGGGCTTACTCAGCAAGGACGCATACAGACTACAGTGTGCACACCACATCGTCTCACCTTCGAATGACCTTAGGGTGGTGGAGGTTGCCATGGCCTCCACTGGCCAGAGGCTGAGAGAGCTTGAGCTACTTGCCCGAGGTCACACAAGCTATGATTATGTGTTACATTTGTTTCTTTTGCTTTACCCACTGGACACTTTACTGGACCCAGTGTCATTTGTTATGACTGATGCATCAGAAACACAATAAGGGCATTGAAAATAAGGGGATGCAGTCCGAAGGGATATAAAGACCACAGGCAAAGCTAAGGGTTCAGCCCAGTTGGTCACCTACCTAGCATGCATAAAGTCCTGAGATTGACCACTGATGCCTCATATATGGGACTTGTGGCTATACCTACACTGTGAGCCCTTGGGAGGTGGGAGAAAGGCAATCGAGAGTTCAAGGTCAGCCTTGGCTATGTAGCAAGTTTGAAGCCAACCTGGGATATGTGAAACCCTATCAAAAGGGGGTGGGGGAGGTAAAGGGACCTTGGGCAGTAGCCAGGGTCCCACAGCTCTTCTCAGTATAAACTTGACCCTGCAGCAAGAGTATCATTTTCCTCTGGCTCTCTCCTCACTGCCCAGGAAGGGACCAGAGATTGGTCCAACCAGGGTCACCTGTTCCAATCAGGGCAGGCTGTGCACACCCGGAATCAGACTCAGTCTTTAGGAAGGGGCTGTGTGGGACCTTCTGGATCACTGGCAGAATCTGGGGAAGATGAGACGCTCTCCCTTACTCTTATCCTCGAGACCCTCCCGCCCTCTTAGAGCCGTGCAGGCCACGCACTCAGCCAACACCTCCTGGCCCCAGAGCTCCATGCCCAATAAGAGTTCCCCAGTCTTCAAACGTCGTAATTCTCCAGAGGAGGATATCTGAGTTAAAGACCTAAGAAGTCAGCCCTCAACCAGACCTGCTTGTGACTGGCCAGTCACAGCCAGCTAGAGTTACAGAGCCAGAGCATAGAGGCTTGAACACTCCCCGTCCCACCCTTCTTCCTGCTTTACAAAGACTACTAGTCACCCCGGAGTTTTCAAACCTCTCAAAGACTGTGCCCCTAAGCCAATTGAATTGGAATTCTTAAGGTGGGATTCGATACCTCTGAGTACCCTGACGTGTAGCCAAGGTTAGTATCTAATGACTGAAACTAATTTCTCCTGTTTTAAGGAAAACAAAAGACTAGGATCAGAATGTATTTAACAGCAACATCAGCTAATGAGGCGGCCACACTGCAATTCTAGGCCACTTTTCACAGTTTAATCTACGGGAGTTGAGGCCTGAGAGTGCAACTCACAAGCTACATTGCTGTCTGTGGCAGCCTTGGGAACCAGCACAAAACCTTCAACTTAGAGCTAGTCATTTGTCAAGAGCCTTGTAAGCACTGTCAGACTCCAGTACACAAACCTTCAATGGTGTGGGCAAGCATCATCAGACTCCTGTACAGAAATCTTCAATGGTATGAAGACAGAGCTAAAATCCAAATCCAGATGTGAATGTCTAGTACTTCTCAGTCTCCCTTAGGGCTATTATAAGCCACATAACTCCTCTTTTACCAGCCCTTCCTCTCCCCTGCCAGCTTGTTTTCTTCCAGCACTGCTCTTTCTGATGCTCAGTTTGTTACCTCATCATGACCACACCCTCAACGGTGTTAGGGGTGCTCAGAACCCCAGCAGCCCTGGGAGTAACCCCAGATTTCCACCCTCAGGAGCCCTGCCTGACCCCAGGATAATCCAGCGCTATTTTTTTTCTGCTTTGAAGTTATGCAGTACCTGGTCAGATGCCAAGATTAGAGATTAGAGAGTTCCTAGGCAACCAGGGCTGCCACCTGCAGATTGTGACCACACAGCTCCAAATCCTCCCTTGAACAGCATCTTCATGACAGGACCTACTCAAGGGTCTTCCTACAGAAGCTTCATTTAGCATCGTAAAAGGCTAGAAGGCTCACGTTGCAGTTCTTAAACCCTGAGGACTTCCATAAGCCCTGTATACCAGCTGCCCTCTCAGAGACTCCTGCCTCGTCATACACCATAGATTTAATTTTAAAAGAGGGTCCAGAGAGATCCTTAAGCCAGGGCTGGCCATTGGTGGACCTGATGTGGAGGTGACCTCATGTGCAGGGCCCAGGACGAAATGGGGAACTCCTCTCCAACATGTATGAGATATGTCAAGACAATGGCAACAGAAGGTTTAAACCAGACGAGGCTTGTATTCCCAGAGTCACCCTGGAAATCACAACTTCCTGAGGGGGTGGCCTGGGGGTGAAGGAAGTCAGCTGGGCCAGTCTGAGGTTTCTCTGGAATGTAACAGAAGACCAACAGGCAAACAGAAGCAGCATACTGTAAGTGAAGGAAATAAAAATTCCTAAGGCCTGCTGACTATTTTCCCCTATATGGCAGTAGGCATGACCTTTTAGAAATCCAATCTGCCTCGCCCTTTCCCGGACCTGAAGCCAAGTGTCCACCCTCACTGTGAACACCCCTCCACCAGAGCTTGCCACTCTGGGCACAGAGTGCCTTTGTGTTCCCAGAACAGACCCAGTTTGTTCAAGGTGCGGGAGCCAGACAGCTGTCCTCTAGGCCTAGAGCAGTCTCTTTTCACTCTCAATGCCCAGATATTGAGCCCCACTCCTCAGAGAGGCCCTCCCCAGCACCTGACTGAACTTGGTCCTTTAAACAGGTATGTCTGAGCCATTTGTAATCTTTAGAGCAGGGCTCCCCACTTGCTCAGCTCTCCTCTGTGTACCTAGTGCTGCCACAGTACCTGGCAACTGACAGAAAAATAAGCATCTGCAAAATACATGACGTACATTATCATACACTTTCTCAATGGTCATTCCTATTATGTAGTAGCTCTTAATTCTGTGCATTTATAACGCCCCAAAGTTGTGTCATTTGTTTCTGTTTGCTGTCTTAGCATGTTGGCAATATACAATGAGCGCATCTAAAGATGATGTGGCTGATGAGAAGTACCCTGCTCTGGGAGGCTTGGGGCCCAAATGAGGTGAGAGCACAGTCAATAGACAGCCAGCCAAGGAGATATTGAAGTGTGGTGTGTTGGGAGCTTGGACAAGATGGGAGCTGAGGACATGGGAAGTCTACAGAGAATTTGTTTAAAGATCAGAGAACTCAGTCACAGAGTAGATACTCAACAGGGATCTTAAGGATACAGTTTCCATCAAGGCATTCTGATATATTGGCTCCTGGAAGACAACCCCATCAACTAAAAATCTGTGCTCTCTTGATGGGCAGGAAGGGAGATGGGAATTTTCTAATGTTCCCCTTACTAGAGGTCTGGGGATGTAGCTCAATTAGTAGAGTGCTTGTCCAGGATGCATGAAGTCCTGGGTTTGATTTCAAGTACTGATTAAAACCAGGTACAGTGGCATAGGCCTGGATCAGTGGATAACAAGTTCAAGGTCATTCTCAGCTATAGAGCAATGTTGAGGTCAGGTCTAGGTTACACAAGATTCTATCTCAAAAGTAAATAAATAACTAGGGTGCCTCACAATCATTTTCCTAAGAACCAAAAAATTTAGATATCACCTGAAAAGAAACCACCTCATGAAAAAGATAGAGAGAAAGGGAATTATTAGAATCCTCATTTCCAAAGTGCTTCTGAGAATGTGCAGGACAAGCTAGGTGGGGTTCCGATGTGAGAGGGGAAATGGGTACCAGCTCTCTTCCTTAATCAAAAAGCCAGCTTCAATTGACAGCTGCTTGCAAAAGAAAAATTAGTATTGCCCAGTGGGACCTCCTGGATATATGAGGCACACTTAAGGGAGGCCCCAGACCAACAGTACGTGGCCAACTGAAGGCTGAGCAAAGCAAAATGAGTGGCACCTCTATAGTTTTTGTCTCATATTGATTGCTCTCTCTCCCTCTCTCTCTCTCTCTCTCTCTCTCTCTCTCTCTCTCTCTCTCTCTCTCTGTGTGTGTGTGTGTGTGTGTGTGTGTGTGTGTGTGTGTGTCACTAGTCTTTGGCTCCTGTTTTGTAGTTTCCAATTCTGTATTTTTATAAGTTTTGATTTGTGTGTATGCATGTCTGTGAGCATATCTGATTTGGTTGAGTTCTTGTTTTTTAATTCGCCCATTTGTGTTTTAAAGAGATAGAGAAAGAGGTATGGAGGTGGGTGGATGGGAAGGGGGGAGAAGACGAAGAAGGGAAACTGTGATCAAAATATATTATACGGAAAAATGTTTTCAATTTAAAAAAAAAAAAGCAAATAATCTTATACTTTACCTGGATACCACCAAAATACCTCTGAATGATTAATAATTTTCCATTGCTGGTATTGGAGGTTGAGGCACAAGAACTAAGAATTTATTACAGTCATTTTCAACTATATAAGAAGTTCAAGGCCCACCTAGGCTGAGAGACAGAGAATGTGGAATCTCAGTGTGCAAAGTAGGAGCATGCTATCCCCACTGCCACATGGAATCCAGCTTAGGCCTCTGGATCCCCAAGATCAAAACCTCAGAAGTTTGATCACCAATTACTTATCACAGATTACTGAACAACATTATTGAGTGCTCGCTGCATATGACGCCAGATACTGCCTGTGTTCACCCCACAGAAAAGGCTCAACCCGACCAGCCAAGCTGGCTGACATGCACTGGTTAGTCCTCCTAACTCTACAGAAGTGGACAGGAAGCTACAGGGTTAGCACCAGCCACGACATCACAGAAAGACCTGTGTCTGAAAAGGGGTTAGGGTGCTTCTGAAAGCCTGGCCTAGCAGGAGGCAGAACTTCCCCTAACTATAATTACTCTAAACAGCTAATCATTAAAGGCTAACAGCCAGGCAGCTGTTCTCCTGTGACTTGTTTTTATAAAACTCTCCTTCCCTCTCTCCTCCCCTCTGCTCCCCTCCGCACTTCCCTTTCCTCACCTCACCTCCCCAACTCTACTGTCCTCTTCCCTCCCACTAAAGCATTTCAAATATTAGGAGCTGTCCCTGGCAGAGAAGCCTTTCTGCATAATATGAAGTACACTGACAAATATCCAGGTACATGGTAGAAGTGGGACACATGAGTAAGACAGACAAGAAGACAACAGACATCTCTAACATTAACCCTAACCCTAACCCTAACACTTACCCTAACCCTAACCCCTAACCCTAAGCCTAACCATAACCCATAACCCTACACCTACCCCTACCCCTATCCCACACCCCTAACCCTAACACTAACACTAACACTAACTTCTAACCCTAACCTAACCCCTAACCCTAACCCTAACCATAACCATAACCCCTAACCCTAACCCCTAACCCTAACCCAAACCCCGAACCCTAACCCTAACCCCTAACCCTAACCTTAACACTAACACTAACCCTAACCCTAACCCTAACCCCTAACCCCTAACCCTAACCCCTAACCCTAACCCTAACCCTAACCCCTAACCCTAACCCCTAACCCTAACCCTAACCCTAACCCCTAACCCTAACACTAACCCTAACCCTAACCCTAACCCCTAACCCTAACCCCTAACTCTAACCCTAACCCTAACCCTAACCATACTACTCTCTGGTGTGGAGAATAGGGACCCTCGTGTCTCTGCCACAACATTGGAACTATGGCTAAGGAGTTGGACAATAAGAGATGATGTTTTCTTTTATCGTAGCATTTATCCAAATTGTCTTTAACTGCTACAGATTGCGTGTGCACACGCACGCACACACACACACACACACACACACACACACTTTACACCTTTTCCTTTTCCTATGCAAGTTTGTTGAAAAGCAGAAACTCAGACCTTTTGCTGTTGGGATTTTTTTCTTCTGTCAGCATCTTGTCTTAGTAAAGATTACCATGGCTGTGAGGAAACACCGTAACCGAAGCAAGTCGGGGAGGAGAAGTTTCATTTGCCTGACACTTCACGCCACGAGTTATCATGAAAGGAAATCAGAACAAGAACTCAAACAAAGCTGGAACCTGGAGGCAGGAGCCAGTGCAGAGGCCACGGAGAGGTGTGGCCTGCTGGCTTACTCTTCATGGCTTGCTCACAGGATGCTTTCTTAGAGCACCCAAGACCACCAGACCAGAGATGGCACCACCCACAATGGGCTAAGACCTTCCACATGAGCTCTAATTAAGAAAATGTCCTACAGCCCTGCCTCCAGACTTCTCTTATGGAGGCATTCTCTTCGATCGAGGTCTCCCCCCC
>JADRCD010181842.1:0-16016 GCA_019843815.1 Montemys delectorum
TATACGTGTTTGCTAATATGTTTTAAAATACGTGTATATCATGTCTGCTTGGCAGCCTCTGTCTCTGCTTCTCTGTCTATCTGTCTGTCTGTCTGCTTGTCTGCATGTCTGTCTGTGTCAACCGCATGCCCCAATTTGTGTCTGGTTGTACTTCAATCAGGGCATGTGAGGTACAATTTACATCCTAGTCAATAGCCAGTAACATAGTAGGGAATAAACTTGCTAAAACCAAGAAACCTGTGACCACTGAGGTCTTAATCAGAGAAGGAAATTACAGTTTAGGAGTATGTGATTTCTCTACTTGCTGTCAAGAATCCCTGAGCTGTGCACAGAGGAAAAGTCTACAATGACCTTTTCCTGGCAGAGGCGAGAGAGGAGAAGCCCATTATGGAGCATAAGCCAATTTGCTTTGTACAAATCAGTGGCAATTTTCTTCCTTAAATACATAAGGGTGGAAGGAAAATGTCTACAAACAGACAGATGCTCTCCTATGGCCAAGCTCGTCCTATTTGTAGGAGATAAAGGATAACAATCCTGTTGCTGGCTTATAGGATGATGACAGAGGGAGCCAGAAGTCAGGCTGAAATAGATTCCCCAAATGGATTTTTGGTTGGAAAATTGGAGGTGACCTGTAAATATGTCTTGAAGAAAACATTTTTAGTTTTTGAAAAAAAAGCAAGAAATTATGATATACACCTTCCTGTTTTAATTTGCCATTTCTTTTTATTTTAAAAATTCATGACTTTATAGGCTGAAAAATAAAACCCTCAAAAGTCATAGATAGATCACTTTTTTGCAACATTTACTAACAGAAATTGAGAAGTCATAGGTATATAACAATTTTTTTTTCCCTAGGATGGGGCTTACAGCCTGAAAGTGTCAGATTCCCAGGAGCAAATGAACGAGTCAAAATTGTGCTTTGAATGCTGGTTTTCCGATTTAGAAAGGTTTTTTCATAGGTTTCACACACAACAAAAATAGTCAAAGATCACCTTCTAGTGGCGATCTCTTCAGCCCTGATGAGACTCACAGGGAGTGAAACCATGAATGTTATTCTCCATGTGTACAGAGAATGACTATATCATCACCAAGTTCTATGTTTCTAGGGTGGATGAGGTGGAAAGGTGGTTTGAGAGGTGATAAGGGGACCAGAATTGAAAATAGTGGGCTTATTACTCAAGAAAAACAATTCATAAAACCTGAGGTATCTTAGTAGGTGGACTTAAGCTGCAATGAAAGAGTTTCCTGTATGCGTGTGTATATTTATATATAATACAGAACTGTCTGTATTTAGATCCGTGCTTTCCAAAATAAATGCATTGAACAGTGTCCTGATGACAGATGTTTAAAAAACTAAAATAACAAGTTTTTAAAGATCAGGTCTCACTGAATGTCAGGAAAGAGACCATTGCCCAGTAGCAAGTACAAACAGAGATATCTAGAGAGAGGAGCCTACTGCAAGTCCTGCTGGGGAGATGCCCAGGGTCTTCTCATTCTCTGCACAGGTCCTAGGACACCTGTCTGAACCTCACTAGCATTGCCCTGTCTCATCTGATTTTGATCTGAGCACAACCTTCAGTGACGTGTGGGATTCCCTTCAGAAAAAGAAAGCCTTGATCTTCGTGCCGGCTGTCTCTAAGTTGCCATTCATTAATTAATGAACAAATTAAAGAACACTTCCTCAGTCTGTCAACATGTCCTGTGAAGAACATTCATTTCCAGGGCATTTGAAGACTCTCTGCGTATATCAAAGTATATAACAGAAACTAAATACGTATTTACATGTAAATAAAAAGGAGGAAAGACTGAGGGGGAGAATCAGGGCTTTTAAACATAGGAGGGAGGGGTGGGGGAGGGAAGAAGTAATGGAAGGGAAAGAGGGAGAGAGAAAAGGCAAAGAAAGGTACAGATGAAGATGGAGGGGAGAGCGGAAGAGGTATTTGCGTTCTCTGTCTAGTTTCTACAAACAAGTTCCTGATTTCCTTCCACAAAGGCCTTGGCTGGGAGCCAATCCTAGAACGGACTCCCCTGGTCCTCTAGATGCCCAGCCTCTCTCTTCTTGCCCACTTCCGTCTTCATTCTGAGGGTCCTTTGCTATCCTGTGACCCTCCCCCCAGTGACAACAAATCATGTTAAGAAACCCACCCTAGCCTGTCACACCTCAGGTAAACACAGGAGGCGTCAGTTGTACAGACCTCTAAACTTTGACTATGACTTTGAGTCCCAACTGCAAAAAGATAAGAAGAGAAGCCGGGGAATCAATAAGACGAAAGCCCGGCTAAGATCTTCAGGGACAGCTATTGTCTCGATTTTGTAGCCTTGATGAGCCTCGTGGAGATAATAAAAACATGAATAATATTCTCCCTTGTGTACTCACAATAATAATATGAGTACTAATAGTGATGGTAATAAAGGGAATATATTGTCTTCACCCCCCTCCCATCCTTTGTCTTGCATTGCCCCTCAGTAGCCTAGGGGCTGTGGGCTAGCAGCCTCTTATTCCTGCAGAGCTGTCTGTAAATGGAGTGGACTAAAAGATAGTTCGTCTTCTCTAGCCCCAAGAGTCTATAATTTCATAGCAGAGAGCTGACAAAAGTTTTTTTTTTTTTTTAAGTTATAAAAGTCATTGATCCAGCCAGCTATGGCAGCTGCTTGCAACAGTCACTCCTCATGAACTGTCCAGGGATGCTTAGTATCAGAGCGCCTAGTGATAGATAGCGTGAGCTTTCTATCTTCAGCTCCTTACAGTTGGTTAGGGACTGTAAGAGCATTCCTATGCTTGGCCGGGGACCATAATAAGAGCATTCCTATGTAAGGATTGGCTGTGAACCATGCTGTTTCCTACTGTAGGGGCGAAGCTTCTATCCGGAGAAGATAATTTCCACTTTCAAGGCCACAGGCATGTTTGTGATGAGATGTGGCCTGGAAGCCAGGTGTGCTGACTGCAGGTTGGCCCACTGCAGGAGTCTGATTTCTTCTGGTCTGCTGATTTCCACGGATAAAACCTAGCCATCTTACCTGAGAAAGGAACCTACACATGCTGAGATGTTAAATGTAGTCCAGGGACTGTCAGGCTGCTGAGTGAGGGAAGGTCCTTTCCTCAGACCTGGGGAAAGATGTCAGGGAAGAGGCTCTTTCTGGCAAATGAGATTCTTCAGGCGCGGATGGTCTAACCTGTCCCACAGCTTCTAGTGACAGAGACATCACCCGTTATGCATTTAACCATTCTATTACAGAGATAACTATTAACATTTAAAATAGTCTCAACGTGGAAAGGTGAAAATGTCACTTCGAATGCCTCAGTGCTGTCCACCACGATGTGAAACTCAGGCTTTTCCTATCCATCCTCATACAGAGCCATGACCAGGTCCCTGATTACTCCGTTCCATTCTGCCATCATGTCTTTGAGCATGTCTCTTCTACGTGGAATGTCTTTCCCCCTCACCCTTTACCTGCAAAACTGCCTAGAAGGCTTTGGGGATCATTTTCTGAATGCTTGGCATAATGGTTCCCTCGCCGGTCAGCACTAGAGGAATGTAGAAAAAAAAAGCATATCCAAACTGGGAACGTGGAGGACTCACATCCAACTAGCTGCTCCCTTGCTAGCAAGCAGCTAGACAAGGACAGAACGGATAAGGAGGAGAACAATTGCAGGTAGCTTGGAGAAGCCTCCCCCTGTTGAGTCTAGAAGCCAAGGAAAGCAGCATCAATGTAATAAAGCACCGCTACAGGGGAGTCATTAGCAAAGAATACTTAGTTAAAAATTAAAGGCCCTATGCTCTTTGTCTAGAGGCTCCATGACCTGCTTTTGGCAAGCTGTGATTGTGGGGGAGCTTTTGAGTCACTCCGGGTGCCTTTGTCCTTTCTCCAGAGCAATGTTCATGTTCTGTGCATGCATTTGTGTTGTGGGGCTACACTAGATGTCACAGAAGTTACTGGTGCCCTAAGATATAGGCATTTCAGGGATTTGGTTTGTTTCCAGTGACCTCCTGAGGACGCAGACTCCATGGGCTCTCTGCAATGCTGTAGAATGCTGTAGAAGGTATTTCATGTCCTTAGCCTTATAAATCAATTTTAATTGTGACAACAGAAACATCAGCAGCAAAACGGAGCCAAATGGGCTGGGGCCCTTTTCTGCACTCTCTAACTAGCTCAAATTAAATGCTGAATTGTATTTTGGGGTCTGAGTTTTGTCATGCAAACGAAGAAAAACAACTTGCTTTCCAATTTCCACATGCAAATAGAGAGGGAATTGTTGAGACGGAGAACATATTTTGCCATCTCAGTGGTTCTAGAAAAGATAAGGCGCTCTTGAAAAAAAAAAAGTTCTGCAATTTGTCAGCTGGCAGCTTATTAAATAACCAAAACAAATGTTTATATAGCATTAGAGGGACACTGTCAAGGTCGAGAGGTTCCAAAATGGACCAGTTCTCCTTTATTCACAACTGTTTGAAAAATCTCTTGTTTTTCTTTACCCCCAAACAAATGCGTCTATTCTGTTTTCTCTGCCTTAGGAAATAAAGAAAAATGGGCAGAAGGCCAGCTCTCGTGTACAGGCCTTGAATAATAAACTGAACGCATGGCCAGTTGTTTAGCAGTCATGCGCAGCCTACAGTAAGAGTCACACAACCTGGAGCCTTTGGCTTCCACCGAACTTTCATTAAGAGGTTCTGGAGGGCAGGATACTTGCTGTACTGAAAACAAGTCTTGGTTTATATGTGCTGGGGGCAAAGCAAGAGAAAACAGAGTAGCCTCTGTGTGTGTGTGGGGGGGGGGGTGGTGCAGGAGAGGTGTTTACAAAGCTACAGGCAAGTGTTATTATCAGGTGAGTCCCTAACCGGATCTAATAATCACCCTACAGGCAATGCATGCTGGGAAGCACAGAGGACAGACAAACAAGGCACTAAGCACGCCCACGAAGAGTCCTGTAGGTTAGCAGAAGGGAGCAGGTGGGTGAGTGGAGGAGGATCTAGGTAGCTGAAGTTACCCGTGGAACAATTAGAGTTGCAAGTAATGCACTTGGGCTTAGAGAAACCAGCAGCAAGTAAAACATGCAGTGGTACTCACCCTTGTGATTAGACCAACAGCCTCATGGTAAGATAATTCTATTTGAGAGATTGCTTATTAACTAATAATGAGATTCAATTCCTCTATGCTAATTGGAAAAGTTAGGGATCTTGACTAGATATCACTAGATACCTAGAGGTCAAGGACAAATACCCTGGCTGGGTCCTAGGCTATATAAAGCTTTACTATTTTTTTCCACCTACAGGAAATGGCTATGTACCGCCATGTTCCAAGCGACAAGCTAACGTGGAATAGAGACAAAGCACTTTGATACAGCCTCTCACCTTTAGTGTACCCCTCCCCCCTCTCTCCCGCTGCGGCATATCCCTCCTCTCTTCTTTTACAACCTCTGGGATCCCTTCTCACATCCAGTTTTACTTGAGATGCTCTGAATTTTGGCAAAGAAGTTTTTCCCGGGGCTCTGGGGGTTTAGGTGTGAAAAAGCTCTCCTCCCATGGTGACATGTCATTCCCTCAGCTTGTTTCATAGCTAGAAATAGATTTCTGTCATTCTTAATCACAGTCCCGTTTGGTTTGGGAAGGGCAGTGTGCGGACTCACTGGCCACATAAGGCATCCGAGTGGTGGAGTGAGGGAGGGATGATGGGAGGGAGAGAGCTGTCAGCTCCTCGCTCACATTCGACTAAAAGCATGTAATTCACAACTTCTGTAAGCTTGGGAAGTTATCATTTGAAAGTTGTTGCTCTAGAGTGCCTTGACAGTCTAACAATGCAAAATAAATCTTCCATTCACGCCTCTCCAGCAGGCACGGATTTCAGGAATATGCAGCAACAGCGGAAAACACTGATAAGTTTCTTGTTATGTCCTGGAAACTTACAGAGCCTCCACACTGTGCTGATTATCATATATTCACTTTCTGCAGAACTCAGGGACTTTGGGGAAGGCCTTCTTTCTGGACAAGAATTTAAAAATACTCTCTGTAACCCCCCAAGTCCCATAAGTCCCTCCAGAATCTTTGATTTCTGCACGTTTCCAATCTGTACCATTTCCTCTCATTAGGATAAGTAGCTTGCAAACATTCCCAATGTGGAAGCAAAGAGAGAGAAGCCAAAAGCCCAGAAAGCTTGTCTGTGCTCCGGCCTATACCTGGGCATCACTAGTGTTTCAGAGGCTGGTAGAAGCCAGAGGCACTTGTGTTGACAAGTGGAGAAAGTTGCTCCTAAGGAAAGACTCAGGAATAGGCCTGTAAAATGGACATCTGTTTAGAGGAGTAGCTGAAAGAGATGAAGACCTCACGGGCTGCTGAGTCTGAAACACAGAATCCATCAGGGAGGCTGAGCAGAGGGTTCAGCTTCCACCTTCCGTCCAAGTCCTTCCTGCTCACTGAGAACGTGACGGCTGTTCGAAGGTTGTCTTAAGCCCTTCAAGCCCCTTGCTCTCCCCTTGACAGCTGGGCTGCTGCTGTGCATCTGGATGTTGTGGGGGAGGAGGTGGCACACTAATGAGCTGAGCAGCCCATCTGACAATCCCCATCTGCTCCATTCTGTTGGCCACCCAGCCTCTGCCTGTCCCGGCTGCACTTCAGGGCACCTGGTGCTCCCTGCCCAGCCAGGGCAGAGAGGGCTGCAATCCTTATTCTAAACTCCGGCTGCAGCCAAACTCTTAAGTAGCCAGCCAGCAGCTCCAAGGTAGTCCGTGTGTGAAGCCACCTTGCCTTCTTTCTTCTGCTTTGGGAAATTCTCTTCTCCAGATTTTTCAGGGTTTCTTGCCCTCTTCCCTAACATCCTCTTTCTCTAGGAAAACATTGACCAGACAACATTGCTATGGAGCCACGAAGTTCTCCCCATGTGGTTGTGGCCTATAAGATCCGAGAGGCTAGAGAACTATATCTGCCATGTCCCTTAAAATGTCACAAAGTCCTTGGTACATAGGATTCTCAGTAAAAAGTTGTGGACTGAGCAGGCAGATGAGGGAACAGAGATGAGTGTGGGTCAGCTGAGCCAGTGACAGGTATAGCTAAGCTTTCCCTCATAGAACACAACACTAGCAGTGTGCTTCCAAAAGGAAGCCGATTCAGACTTCTAAATGTTGCTTTGAATAGCTAGATTCAGTTTGAAACCAGGCCTCAACTACCCTGGATGGAAGTGTACATCTTCTCTCCCCAATGTAAACATCAACAGATAGAGCACTTCCAAGGCCTACAGAGCCTCCTAACTTGATTCACAGCAAAACTATTCATCTTCATGCTCAGACCTAATAGACTGCACAGTAACTAAATCATTTGCCGTGTGCCGCCATGTAATATAGTCTTTCTATTATGAGTGTAAGAAAAGGCAGAGACCCGAGTTCACCCTTCTGAAGAACTTTGGGAGCATTTTTGACAACCCTGATATAAAGCAGGCCTTTGCTAATCCTGATTTGCAGATGTGGCTGATGCTACTATGGATGGAGCTGTGTGTGTGTGTGTGTGTGTGTGTGTGTGTGTGTGTGTGTGTAGTGTGCACGCATGTGCATACGCACATGTTCTCTAAGCTCACTATTTTGGTTTAGCAGACAAATCTTTCAGTTTTTACCCAGAGTCTGATAACGCTTCCGTATAAGTCAGACACCACCCTTCAGCGACTATTGCCCAGGAAACCAAATTATACATACTAAGCACTTTTGTACTAGAAAGATAAGGACACACACACACACACACAAACACACACACACACACGGCCATTATTCTGCATTTCAATACTCACATGGTTCCTGGCATAAAGCAGACATGCTTTATATATGCAAACAATGATGACCAGGTTCCCACCTGTGGATTTCAGATTAGACTTAGTAATCAGGCTTTCCTAGATGGCCGTAACTTTGTGTCTCTGCCCTCAATGTTCTACACTGGGAGCTGAGGTCTCTTCCTTGTAATGAACAGCTGTGTCACTGTGTCACTGAGGTGCAAGCTGAGGCAATGGGTGGATCCGTATGTTTCAGACAAACCTGATAATGGTCTCATTCTGATCTGGACAATGCCTCTCCATTGCCATTGAGTTAATTGAAAGTGTCTAAAGAAGGGGGCCTATCGGAGCCATTCACCTGTGTTATGGCTGGGACCTTGGGCTATGGTTCACAGCCCCGGTGGGACAGTACTGTAGAGTATAAGGATTGTTAATGCCCATTTCTCCATGTCCTTGGTGTGGCTTACTATATGTCAGGCCCTGTTGTCTCCACTTTAGACCTAGAACCTGACTTCCATCATTGACCTAAGACTCACTTCTTTTAATAATGGCCAGGCTTCATGGGGGTGGGGTGTGTGTGTGATAGAAATTGAGTAAAAATAATCCAGTCACTTGTTGGAGGTGAGACTAGCTTAATTCAAGGACTGAGCCTTCAGATACCTGGGACTTGAGCAGATGAAGGCATCTGCAGGCTCGTTTCCCTTTGTGACTGAGGCATTAACAAGGCTCCGGGATTCACTTCAGAATCATTAAAAACATGTTCATTAGTACAAAGCACCTGGTGCCACCTGCGTGCGGGAAGGAAATCAATTGGTGGAACCTGGGACCCTTGCAGCTCAGTACTTCTCATTTATCTCCTTATCACAAGCCATACTGCCAAGATGATTTTTTTTTTATTAAGAAGTTATAAATATTCTGGGCCAAAATATTATTTTGAGATTTTTTTTTTGTCCACCCGATGCGCACAGCAGGTAGACAAATTTGTCCAAGAATGATTGAAGAACGAATTCCCTTGGATTTCTTTGGAAGCTTTCTATCTTCTTAATCATCCCGTCTACCATTAACCCTTCAGTTACTTAGACCTATGAACATTGAAAGCTAGCGTGGTCTACGAAGATGATGAAGTTCAAGCAAAGACATCAACAAGTAATAGGGCCTGAAAAGTAAAAGCCTGAAAACTTTTTATTCAAAATCTACATGGGAATTTCTTTTTAGTCTCTCGCCTTCAACTGTACCCCAAATTTAGAGGGTTCATCATCAACACAGAACAAACTACATTTTTTTCTGGCCATAAGACCTTAAGAAAAATAAAGCTGGGGCTGGAGAGATAGCTCAGTGCTTAAGATTACTGGCAACTCTTCCAGACAACAGTGTTCCAGAGGACCCTGATTCTATTTCTAGGACTCTCCTGGTCGCTCAGGATGCTCTGTTAACTTCTGTCCCAGGAGATCTGATGCCCCCTCTACTGGCCTCCATGGGCACAGCAGACACTTGGTACACTAACAGAAGAACAGGCAAAATACTATCATCATCATCATTATTATTATTATTATTATTATTATTATTATTATTATTATTATCAGTAGTAGTAGTAGTAGTAGTATTTTAAAGAAAATGGAGCCCACTCTTAACAGTATTGGCTTACCTATAAACATGTTACATGAAGCTCCTGTCTTGAACATTTCTTACTATTTGCTAGGCTAATTATGAGTTTATAACCATAACTACCAATGGCAGACTTCTGGTAGAGTCAATGATGGGACATCTGGGATACAGCTAGGCCTTGGAGGTGACTTGGATGCAGAGGAAAGGCTGTGGAACTGGACAGTTAGCCTCTCTGAACTCTAGACATGGTTTCCAGTGGGGTCTATCTTGTAAAGCTGATAAGGGAATGGGTAGAGTCAGCCCTGAAACCACACACTACTTGGCACAGGAGAGGCACTCCACAAATGGCAGCTATTATTTTTATTATGAGATGTGCTTGCTTTCTTTTCTCTTCAAGATAGATTTTATTGACTCTTAATAAACCAAAACCACACAATTACAGAATTTCAACTGGCTTAGTAGATGCCTCAGAAAACCCAAACCTAAGCTCATCCGCCATAAAAGATGAGTTGGTGTGTGCTTTGAATATTAATGACCAGATGACCTCTTTCCTTGTTACGTATCTGTATTCCACACGCCACAGCTCATTCTAGCAATGATTATTGAATTTTCAGCGTTTATACAAAAACAATACATACAGCACAGAGATAATTATCCCATTGGATTTGTAACAAGGAATCAGCTTTCTATAAATATAGAATATGCAAATTATCACTAGTGTTACATGTTAAAATTAGAAAGTAGGTAAATAGCAAATAAGAACATTTATTCTTTATAATTCAAATGCCTGCTAGCTCAATTATCCTATAAGTGTGTAGAAAGTAGGCAACTCGGCTTTCCCCTTTTGGAAATGACTCCTCTCTGAGTTTCTAGTCATTTTGATGGAGAGAGTGCAGACACCATGGACAGGGTCACAATGAGCAGGATGGCTGGGGTGGGGGCCAGTGAGGATTTTCTGTCTTTATGCTCAGGATTCTGCCTCAATTATGAAGGAAGTATATTGGAAAGTTTGGAATGTTAGGGCTAGGTACTCGTTTTTGAAACCCAAGTCCTGGCTATTTTGTGGTCTAGCCATCCAAAAGTCCATTTTATAATCCCTTAGGCTAAATTTCCAGGTGAGACCAGAACATATCTCTCAAGTGCTCACAAAGTCCCTGGAGTGTTGGTCACTGCCTGCTTCTAGTCATTCTGTCAGTGTCCCTATGGAGAGGTCAGTGGCCCCAGGAAAGTAGAACTAGAGACCTATCTCTGCTCTGTAGTTGGCGCTCTTTGTTGTAATGGCTTGAAGATGCTGTGGGAGCTGTGGATGCTCACCACAATCAATAAGTGTCCAGGAAACAAACTCAGAGAAGAGAAAGAAGTGATTTATTGAAAAGGCCCTCAGAAATGGTCCAAGTAAGGCAGCCCTTCTAACCACAGGCACAACACTCAAGGGAAGCAATGAACAGAGCCTCCTTAAACAAATGGACATCCCTTGGCACAGTCGAAGCATTTAAAAAGGATCATGATTCTGGATGAGAGGGACAGCCAGTTGTACTGAAAATCAGAATAAGACAGAGTATGAAAATTTCAGTGTATGTGTGTGTGTGTGTGTGTGTGTGTGTGTGTGTGTGTGTGTTCTAAATATGGAAGAACTCTAATAAAATTAACAGGAAAGAGGGGGAAAAACAAGGAATGAAGTGGCTAGAATATGGATTCCTATTCCCAAAAGCCAAGCATATGGAGCATCTTCTCAGGATCAGAGGATGCAGAGAGGATGACTAGTTCCCTGCACTGAAGATCCTACTTAATTGCATCTGTTAATTGAACAGGACAGAAATGAGGATTAACCTGAACTTAATGGGTTTTTAAGCTGGAGAATGCAGCATTTTGAGGGTGGTGCTGCTGGCACTTAGCAAATGCCAATAGGATGGTGAATCAGCTAGCACTGGGATCATGGGCTTCAGGATTGCAAGGGCAGCCACGGCACTCTGTAACCAGTGAAGCGCTGATCCCATAAAAAACTGGTCCAGTGACCCAGCCCAGGATGGGTGCTTTGTGTTTGTGTCTTTCTAGCCTCAAGGACAGCAAAATGACACTCATGTATGACATAGTGAAGAGCAATCAAACCCAAGCCAGGTCTCAGATGAGCAAACACATTTCACTGAGTTCCTTTGCCTTATTTGTCACAGTGCTTCCAGAAAGTGAAACTATTTGTAGACCATACAGAGGGACTAGTTGATGACAGATACATACTTTTAGTTTCATCTGGATGGATGAAGAAGTTCACAATGGGGACCCACTATAACCCACAGGCAGGAGTCTCCCAGTCCTGTTTCCAGACCTTGACACCCCCTACAGTTTGCCTCTGGGTGTCTCCCATACACTGCCTCTGCTTGGCTTTCAAATCAGTGGCCCTGGAAAAAAAGCAGAGACTCAAGAGTCCTCACTGATTAAGGACAGTCACCGAGCTCCACAGAAGTGTGGATCAATCTTGATTAGAGTCTTAGGAACTGTTGGAGGAAGTCTCGTCTTAGCAGACACCCCGCACAGCGCTGCTGTCTGATGCTCAGGAGCATCTATCAGAGATCAGCCTGAGGCACATCTAAATGGCTAGGGCCAGGGACACTGCACATCCAGGGGAGCTGGCAGCCCTGAGCCAGATGAAGTGTTTTCATAGGTGGTTGAAGAAAAGGCACAGATTATAGACCAGCCACGTGTAATTGCATATGGTTCATCAAAAGGACAAGGAAGTGATCTAGTACAAGAAGCAGAGAAGAAGGGACATATTTTAGGGAGGCAAGATGGCAGAGAATGAACAGTCTAATAGGCTTTAGAGGAATGCAGAAGGTTCCTGAGTCCTGGGTCTGCCATTTACTTGCTGTGCGGCCAGATCCCAAATCTCTCCATGCTGCAGTTTTGTCACCTAATTATGATAACATGTCCTCCACAGAGTTGTTGCATGTAGTAAATAAAAGGACATTCATGCTACATTTAGAATTCTATAGGGTTTTAATGAAATGTGAGCCACTCCCTTAACTATGTGTGCTGTTTAAAGTAGAAATTATATAGTTGCCCTGTGTGCTAGAAAGAAGGGAGTTTAGATTCATCCAAAGTCTTTGGAAGTACTATGGAGAAATAAGTTCCATTGATTGACAGTTAAGCCATTCTGAGAGCCATTGCCTTCTGCCTATTATATGGACTCTACAAAGTTCTTGCCTTCGTTGATTTCAGGTGTGTCTCAACCTCAACTGATAACAGTTGTTATCCATCTTCCAAGTTCTATTGGGATTCATGTAGCCATTTGGCTTCCTTAGATAGGAGACAAATAGATGACATCCCCTGTTTTCCTGTTGGGGATATAACCATTTGCCCAGGAAAATATTCAAAGCCTTGTTGAAGTGAACTAGATAAAGTTGGTAGCCAGGATGCTGGGGGTAATGAGAGTTGTAATAAAGATGGAAGATGAGTACATGGTGAAGAACCACAAATGCTTTTAGGTATCTAGACCCTACCATCCCCAGGGAAGAGGAAAATGAGAGGAGAGTGGTAGCACAACATGAGATGCCTTGGATGCTGAGCAGTCTGGACCGGGTTGCTGAGCCAGGTTCAGCCCTGTTCTCCAGGAAGCTTTGCAGATGGGAAGCTTCTCTTCCTCCAGAGAGCACAAGGTTTTCTCAGAAGGGCTCCAGGCCAGGTGCTAAGCATGGAAACACAGGAAAAGAAGGCACAGAAACAGAGAGCAGCCACCTGGCATCACCCCGCCCACTGATCAAGACAAAAGAAAATGAATATTAATTTCTGAGGGCCTAGCATGCTTTGCAAGAGTGTGAGTAGGCAGACCCGTTCTACAGAGGCTGAGCCTTCCTGCCATTTGTCAGCAACAGAACTTCTTCCAACTGGTGTCCAAATCACCCAAGGCAGCCACTTGTTTTTAGAGCTCTTCAGCTGACCTCTTCCAACAATGACAACAGTAGGAAGTTCCTTGGTGGAGTTGGGGTCAACCTAGATGGACTAGAGGATGTAGGCATCCTCATATATCAAGTAGAGCACAGGATAAAGGACCAAGTTATGTCTGTGAGAAGGAATTTTCCTTCAGACAACCTATCAATGTACTTGAAGTGTTTGGAAGATTAAGAGACAATAAGAAGCAATGTCCCTAAAGGCTCTCACACTTAAACATCAGTGTACATTAGAATACTTCGGGGAGGAGACTACATACTCCACTGCAAACTCTTGGAGCTAACCCCTGTGTAGGATGGAAGCCCAAAACACACTGGATCCATTTGATGATGGCAAATTAAGATAGACATTTTATTACCAGATTCAGATGTACTGAAAGTGCTTTCAAAAGACTTCTCACTTAGTCTTTCGTCCATTCACATAGCATTTTACAAACATCTCTGTATAGAGCAGGCTTCATTTCAGATGCTGGAATGAGGAGCAACAATGGTTGGGATGACCAAAAAGCCCTGTATCTCTTATTTTATTCATGTGACCATTTTCTTTATGAGGTACATTAGTCCCTGGTTGGAGTTGCCACAAGCAGAGGAGGCAGAAGGTCTGAGTTTCAGTTTGCCTCAGTATTAAACTGGCTGTGGATGCTAAATGTGCTCCTTAGTTTTCTGAATAAAGCTTTTTAGTAATCTTTAAAAACATAGCAGAAATGATGACATACACCTGCCATACCTCCTGAACCAGGAGGAGCTTGAGGTTAGGGCCGGTTGAGATACACATCAAGACCCTGACTCAAAACCAAAACACAACAAGCAAAATACCACAAAAACTAAATCAAGCATAAAAAAACAATCTACCAAGAACACTTGAAGATAAGTAACCAACATGCCCTGAAGACACACTTGGGAACAACTGGGAAGCTAATGTTGTGGGTGACCCCAGGATGGTGCCAAGTGACACTGTGTACAGTATGGGTTCTGAGCCAGAAAGGTTTGTCTAGTCTGGGAAAATGAAGGAAACCTACGACTAGAGAAGAATAAAGGAGCTTTGTAGGAGGCATAGGGTTCAGGTAAACCCTTTTTAGGTAAAAAGGATAATAAATTCATGGCTCTGGTTTGGAAGCACAGGAAGGGTTTCCCCCAGATTTGAAGCCTTATTTTAAGCTTTCTTTGTGGGTGGTGCTTGCATGGGTCTGCAATGGGGTAAGGGGAAGAGTCTTGCACTGGGGTGGGCTGTTGAGATGAGGTGGGGGGCACCACCACCTGCATAATTCTAAAACTTTCTCTCTTTCCCTCCCTCTCCTTCTCTCTTTCCCTCTCTCCTCCTCCACTATACAAGAGCTAATGTAACAGTTTGTGGCTTTGCTGTGAATGGAGTCTCTTACCACGGAGTCCCTTATCTTAGAGAATAGGAGAATCCCTCTTCAATTCTAGAGACAGAAGAGGAAGCCATTTCTTTAGAGTTTTCCTGGACCAGGCTCCTCTCTCCTTTGTTGAAGCTGAAACTGCTGGCCAGGGGAAAACCACAGTAATGCCTCTCACAACTGTAGAGCTGGCAGAAAACCCAGTTCCATGGATTGGTACAGAGCTTTCCCATCTCCCTTTCCCTTCCTCCCTCTCCCTCTCCATCTCCGTCTCCCTCTCCCTCTTTCTCTCTCTGTCTCTCTCTCCCCTTTCCTTTCTCCTCCTCCTTTTTTGTTTTGTTCTCTTTTTTCTTTTCTTTTTGCTTTCCAAACAACAGTCATGCTTTTTAGGGAGGAATTCTTGGCCATTTTTTCAGGTTGTTCCTCCTGCTTTTTTAACCTAGGATTCCACTATTTTCAAGAAACCTGGTGATTTTCTATCTGTGACCTTGAAAACATGATTTAACTATCAACATCCCTGGATCCTGGTTTCCTCACTGATAATGGAAGGTGGTGATTATTCCTGTCATATAAGAGGTGGCAGGAAGAAAAATAACATTTGGTACCTTCTTCCCCCTAGAGTTGCCTATGGCCACAACAGTGTGTTCTATTGTCTGAGAAATAGATTGAGGTTGCAGGAAGAATTAGAAATTTGAAACATGGCAAAAACTTTGAGTCATTGGGGTGACCCAATGGAAATACAAGGGTCTCTGTCATTGAGGGAGGGAAACAAAAGTGATCATGTCAGAATAGATAGTACAGTAGGAGAAAAACTCTACCTGCCACTTTGGCTCTGGAGTTGAAAACCATCTACCAAGAAATAGGAGCAGTTTCTAGAAGCTACCTATCACAAAGAAAAAATATCGTCCTCAAATCTCCACAAATGTCACTGCCCTACCAACACCTTGATGATTTTAGCCCAGGCAAATTTGTGTTGTATTTCTAAGCTCCAAAAGAAAAAAAAATAAATTTGTCATTTAAAGCTCTCAAATTTTGGCAAGTTGTTATAACAACAATAAGAAAATGATTCATGCAAATACTAAATTCTATGCAAGATTTCCTGAGCCCTGGGAGGAGGAAATTGATGAAGATGTCCCATTTCACACTTAGTGTCCCAAGGACTCTCACTCTCTGCACATTGTTCAGCTGTGGGCCTGCTATTTATTCCTGTTTACTGTTTTTGATGATGACCGAGCAAACTACTGATTTATGAGTATAACCCAATGCCAGTAAAGAATCATTTTATTGCTATGTTCCTTTAGCAGAAGAAAAGTATTTGTTTTTTTGTTTGTTTGTGTTCTTGGTTTTTTTTGTTGTTGTTGTT
>JADRCD010181845.1:0-27064 GCA_019843815.1 Montemys delectorum
AAAGGGAGAGAGGAAAAGACTGACAGGAAAATTAAGGAAAAGCAAAGAGGTGGTGAGAACGGGGAAGTGAGCCTGTGTACCCTAGAGATGTGAGACAAGATAAAAGCCTGAGACAGAGAGGTGGACAGAGGTATGGACAGACAGACAGACAGACAGACAGACAGAGAGACGGATACTTTCAGGGCTAAGGGTAGGGAAGAATAGAGCCTCCTGCAAATCCCTTAGTCCCAGGCTGACATGCTCAGTCCATCACTGGACAGTTTGAGAATGAGAGCCAGAGAATAAACCCAGGGCGATTTCCAAAAGATGAGAAAGGCCCCTTCGGTGATAAGGTAAACAGTGTCCTGAAGGGTAAACAAGAGATAAAACCACCCTTTCTGTTGTTGTCGTCCTCGTCATCTGCCTTTGTGCCCTGATGGTTAGCACAGTGCACTGTTATTCACAGACCACAGGGAAGCCCTAAATTTAATTGTTCATGCCAAGCTCTGCTAGAAATGGGCAAAAATAATCAGAGGCTCCCTCCTCCCAGTTTCAGGGAGACGTGGGGGCTGGGAAAAGGAAAGGGGGTGGCAGCTTGAAAGCTGATGGATGGGTGTCCTTTATTTACCCTTTGGCAAAGCGGCCTGTGGAGAGCCACAGTGCAGACCTTTCCTGCCTGCCTCCAATGCCGCGATGCCGGGAGGGAAGACGATGTGTCATCTTTACACGCAGAGGACACAGTTCCACAGTCTCCACATGCTTGCTAGGAGAGGCCAAACACGCCGTGCTCTAACGCAAAACGGGAAAACTGAAATCCGCAGCGTTTAAAAACGGGAACTGTTTTCTGATCGAACACGAAGCAGAGGAAACCTAAGCTTTCTGCATTCTGCAGTATAGAATGACTGGCTGTCAGAGGTCACGGTGGAGGACCGATGATGGGTGGGGTAAATCGGCATGTACACGTGCCGCGCAGGCAGCATGGCCCCTTCCCTTTCTCTTCACTTTCTACTTCACCGAATAAATCAATACATTTCCAAAAGGATGATAAAGCTTTAAGTGGGTAAATGAAAAGCAAACACCCTCCACACAAACACACACTCTGTCAAGTAGAAATTACGGCTGCATACAGGAGCGCCATGTTAGCTGTCTTCTTGGGTAAACATCTCGACCCTTAGCACACAGTAGAAGCTGCGAAGACATTTGGTCTCATGATTAATGTGACTAATTACAAGGACTCTGGTTCTTCAGGGTACCTCAACAACATCACAGAAGTCCATGTTTTAAGTTCTAGTTGCTGTTTCAGAAAACATATGTGCAAAATACCTGGCAGGAGCTGGGAGGATCCTCCACGGGTGAAGTGCTTCCCAAACAGGCGTGAGGAACTGAGACCCACTGTAAAACACTCATACAGAAAGCGGGACATAGGGATGTGCCCCCATCATTTAGAGTGGGGGGGGGCTGCGACATGAGGATCCCTGGGGCTTCCTGGACAGCCAATGTAGGCAGAGTGGGTGAGCCTCAGGTTCAGAAAGACTGTCTTAAGAAATAAAGCAGAAAAACGTCAACCTCCTCCTTCCACATCCACAGACATGCACACAGTGCTGCTCTTTACAGATGTGCACAGAGGTCTCTGCTCTCCAAACTTGAACACAGCACACTCTGCTCTTTACAGACAGGCACACAGCATTCGGCTCTCTTCCTTGTGTCTTCCCTGATAAATGTGTGACCTTCTGATGGTGCCCTGCTGATGCCCAAGGCTGATATGAAAGCTATGCCAGTGCAGGGGCATTACAATCAGACAACTGGGGAGCTCTGCCAAGCTCTGCCTCCTAAGTACCTGCAGCCTACATGAAGTCAGTCATAATGATGTTCTTCAGTGACATCAGGTCAGAGAAGGGTTAATGGCATGTGACTCAATCTCACTGTATCCCTGAATCACACCCTCCCCAGTAGTAGCTGAATGTATGTAAGCAAGTGGGGTAGGAACATTTGGAGGCTCAGGAGCCTGTGTAGACACATCTTGTTTTCACACAGAACTCAACTCTCACAGGTTCACAAAGAATTCAGCCTAGGAAATTTCCTTAATCTCAATACCATTCTGGTCCTATACCCAGCATTTAATAGTTACTAGTGACTATAAATTGGAGATATGATGACACTGAGCCATAGGTCATTGGCTTCCTTCAATGACCTGATGTGGTCAACGTCATACGGGCTCAAAGCAAACCCTACTTTTGAAAGATCTCTTTCCCCGTCATCTTAGGTACTTGGTTCCCATTTGGGCTATTATTAGAACTGGAATTTAATGTATTTCTCATCCCTTTAAAGATAAGAGGTTCAAAAATACAGAAAAAGGAAATTGATGGGACATTTCATTTTACTCCTACAGAATTTATGCATGAATCATGGGTTTTACTGATCATACCTTGTTATAAAACCCGCTAAATAGACAACACCCGTTTCTTTTCAGAGACGGCAAGGGCCGCCTGTTCTGATAGCATTAAAGCACTCTGTGGTACACACTACAGTCTCCACTATATACCCATAGAGTACAGAAGGACTAACATCCTGAAAAAGTGACCCACATTAGTTCATATCGTCTTCCTTTCCAGAGCAAGTGGTGTTACAACATTTGGATGCTCAGAAGCCTGGAGCCTACGCACAGTTTGGTGTTGTAACATTTGGATGCTCAGGAGCCTGGGGTCTACGCAGACACAGTTTGCCTTCAAGCAGAACCTGACTTCCATGGAATCACAAAGAATTCAACTTAGTAAATTTACTTAATGTCTTTGCCATCCTGACCACACACTTTAGCATTCGATTTAGCATGTTAATGCAGCCGAGCCCTTAGGATTGGTGGTAAAAGATCAAATGCTTGCACAAGACCTCAGCATAATTCTGTGATTTTAGGTGATCAAGGGTACTGGAGAACAATGGTTGCTGTGGTGCAGCGGTCTTCTCCAGAGGCACTGGGCACAATAGGATTCAGCTGGTAGGTATTTTAGGTACTCCGGTGTACTGGCTGGCTTTGTGTGTCAACTTGACACAGGCTGGAGTTATCACAGAGAAGGGAGCTTCAGTTGCAGAAGTACCTGCCTCCATGAGACCCAGCTATGGGGCAGTTTCTCAATTAGTGATCAAGGGGGAGGGCCCCTTGTGGGTGGTGCCATCCCTGGGCTGGAAGTCTTGGGTTCTGTAAGAGAGCAGGCTGAGCAAGCCAGGGGAAGCAAGCCAGTAAGGAACATCCCTCCATGGCCTCTGCGTCAGCTCCTGCTTCCTGACCTGCTTGAGTTCCAGTCCTGACTTCCTCTGGTGATGAACAGCAACATGGAAGTGTAAGCCGAATAAACCCTTTCCTCCCCAACTTGCTTCTTGGTCATGATGTTTGTGCAGAAATAGAAACCCTGACTAAGACATCCGGGAAGCAGGAAAGGGGAATCTGAGGTGCCCTTGGAAATAACCTGAAATGATCCTGTAGTACGCAGCCAGAGCTGACGACAAAACAGCCTACAGCTCAAGTCACAGAAGGAGTTGCTTGGGACAATGTGCTACAAAGGGGGAAAAATGCTTTTTTTCTTTAAGGGCAGGAGAATTCGAACTGAGCAATTAGTTTGTACTGAGGTGGAGAAGCCTTCTGGGAACTACTCTATTTAAAGACAAACACACGTGCAATGGTATAGTTTGAGTAAGAAGCATGTCCCCTCCCCTCGTGGGCTGAATGCTTGGTCTCTAGTTGGCGGTATTAGTTTGAAGGTTCTAGATTTGGCTAGAGGAAGTATGTTACAAGCTATACATCTTTGGCATGTGTACCTTGAACGGAGACACTGCCTGTCTTTCTCTCTGCTTCATATCCACCATGAAGTAAAGAAATGCACTAACCACATGTTCCCGCCTAGATGTTCTGCCTAAGTGCATGAGGCCACGGGACCATGGGCCGAGCCCCACCAGAGTGAGGAGGCAGAGTAAACCCTCTCTCCTGGAAGTGGTTTCAGTCAGGAATTTTGTCACTGTGACTCCCAAGCTAGCAGGTCCTCGTCTTCACAAAAGGCAATGTCTAATGCTAAGTTTAGGATGTCATTTGGAGAAGAGCAAACCACTACAGTGTCTAGAGCCCTTCTATCTGTTGATAGCTTTAAACTTGTGGGAGAAGGGTTCAACTTTAGATTGGCAGAATAAGCTTTCTATTAGATTAAGCCTCCAGCTGATGAGAATTATAAATTTTGGATAAAGTATTGAATAAAATATAACAATTAGCTTGAAGGTGCTGTCCTAGGAATGAAAATGAGTCTAGAGAGAAGAAATACTTGAAAAGGAATCACACAAGATCCATGTCCTTTTCTAGGAAAAATGAATATTTTTATGTGGATGTATATGCTAGTATACCAACAGATAACTAAAAATCTTTGCCTTGAAGAAAGGACAGAATTTAGTTTAAGTATAAGCCCTGTAAACCAAGCAGAGAAACCCCGAAACAGTAAACTGCACTTAAACTTCCCCATAACCCTGTCTGACCCAAGTGCAGGATTGATTGCACCCACAAAAGAGTTTATATGGTATCTCAACATTCAAATTGCGATCTTAGAGATTGTTTCCACTCTGAGTAGAGCTAAGCTGTTAAATTACTAAATTAAAAATATCAGGTCTCTTTGAAGGAAATGAGCAAAATCCAGAACACTCATTCCTTATGTCCAAGATATAATATAAAATTATGGAGCAAAGTAGGAAAACGTAAAATGTGATTCATTTTCAGGGCAATAATTCAAATGGATTTGCATTCCATGATTTTAAAGCAAGGATCAAGACTGCGCTTATTGACAGGAAAGGCAGGATACTTCTTGAAAATGAGAGATCAGGAATCTCCACAGAGGGAAAAACAGCACCCACAAAGGGTACTGAAGAAATTATAAACGAACCAGTGTGTGGGCTTAACAGCATGATACATACAATAAAGTCAATGGAAGTAAACACAGATCAAGGAAAGTAATTCATTTGGGAAAAGTAAGTGGACAGCACCTGAGTGGTGCAAGGGGGCAGTATCAATGTATGAGTTACAGTGGTGTAAGGCTTAAGAATAATCATTCTGCTGGGTGTGGTGATGCACTGTTTTCAATTGGAGGCCAGCCCATAAACAAGTCCTTAAGATAATGGGTGAACTGTCACAGACTTAGCTAGCAGCACAAGTCCATAGACATAAGAAGCAAAAAGAAAGTCAAGGAAACAAACAAGCTACTTTCAAATAATTGAAAACCAAGCTGGGGTTTAAGAAATGATTACTGACCTGGGTACAGCAGTTTGTACTTGTAATTCCAGCACTTGGACAAGGCAGAGGAATTGCAAGTTCAAGTGCAGCCTGGACCATTTGGTGAGGCTCTGCCTCAAATCCAACAAAACCAACCAACCAACCAACCAACCAACCAACCAACCAACCAACAACCAACAACCACCAACAACCACCAACAACCAACTAAACAACCAACCAACAACTAACCAACCACCAACAACCAAACAACCAACCAACAACCAACCAACAACCACCAACCACCAACAACCAACCAACTAACCAACCAACCAACCAACCAACCAACCAACCAACCACCACCACCAACAACCAACCAACCAACCAACCAACCAACCAACCAACCAACAACCACCAACAACCAACCAACCAACCAACCAACCAACCAACAACCAATCAAACAACTAAGCAACCAACAACCAACCAACAAACCAACAACCAACTAACCAACCAACCAATAACCAAGCAACCAACAACACTGCCCCACCTGAAAAACAAAACCAAAGGTAGTGGCTGAAAATGTTCTCCAATAGTGGAGGAGGAAACTCTGAGGACACAAGGAAGCAAGAGAACTCAAAGGAAGGAGGAGGTAAAGCTCAAGAAGAGCTACAGAGCAGCAACAAGGCTCACTCAACCCATGGACCCACATCGGCCAAAGTGCCTGTCACATTCCATGATATAGAAACACCTCCACAGCAGGAAACCAAGATTACTGCTAACAGGACTGAAATGAAGGGGTGTCAGCATGAAGGAGAGTTAGATCAAGTCAAACCTCAGGTCTTTGGGAAAGCATGAGGAACATCAGAGTTTGTAAATGTCTGGTAAACATAGAAGGCCATTTTGGATTTTGATTTCCTAATTATATACATGATCACTGAATGGAAGCTTCACAGCATTATCTTGTGGGGTTTGCTGTACCCTTCAGACAGAAGACATAGAAATCTACATCCCTCATGGGCACATTCACCTTTAATGAAAAGCCGTATGGCATTACTATATATACAATGAAAAGTTAAGGGTCCGTATGGTAATCCCCGATATAGTTACTAAAATAGCAAGGGGCATAGCTCAAAGGCCTTCAGATGTAATGGAATTTCATAACATTCTGATAATCCAAAAGAAGGACGGAAAGCAGGAAAAAATATAATTGAAAATTGGAGATCAAAGACCACACAAGTAAGTAATGGTAGGATTAAATCCAACTACAGCGATGAATAAATTGTACTGAACCTTACTTATGGGACAGAGACCATCAGATTGAATACAAAAGGCAGCTTTAACTACAAGCTGTCTATGCAACTAGAGATTAAATATAAATGTTAAAAGGAAATAGACAGGGGACTACACACCATGAATATAATATGTATGAGAAAGATAGGGTGGCTATATTAATGGTAGATTTCAGAATACAATGAAAATTGGGCAAACTGATCAAGAAGCACTAAGAAATGTAAACCTAGAGAGTGCTCAAACTACGTGAAGTACGGACAGAGAGAATTTAAGGGAAAGTGGAGGTGACGATCTTGAATCAGCAATTAACATAAGCAATATTAAGTCACAGATGATTATGTCAGCACCTCTCTCTAGCCCCCGGTCTATCTTACCCACCGATCACTGGAGACACAGACGATCCAACACTTTCAACCACCTTGACCTAATTGATAGCTATAGGATATTATACCCAACATCTGCAGAATGCATACTGTTTTCAAGTGCATATGATCCATTCATCAAGATGGACCATATGTTCACCCACAGAACAAGTGTGGGTAAACTTAATAGAACTGAAAACATACTGAGTATGCTCTCTAATCACACAGAATCAAATTAGAAATTAATAACCATTAGATAGCTGGAAAAAAAATCTAAAAAATAGGAAATGAAAAAGCACACAGCTAAATAATCCATGGGTCAAAAAAATTGAAAATTAGAATAGAGTTTGAACCAAAGGATACTAAAACTCAGTATTGCAAAATTTATGGGAAATGGTGAATGTATTTGTGAAAAGAGAATTTGCAGACTTAAGAGTTTATATGAGAAAGAGGGACAAAGTCTAAGGACTTCACTTGTCAAAAGGAAAAAAAAAAGGGTTAGAAAAGAGAAGCATATTCAACCTAAGTTCAGTGTAAGGAAGGAAACAATAAGAACAAACCTAGGTATCAATCACGGAGAATTAATAAAACTAAATGTCTACTCTTAGACAAGATCAGGCGACTTGGAGAGTGTAGGTAGATGCATCGGCATGAAGAGAGAACAGCCAAGTTTGCAAGAGCACCAACATGGACCCAATGGGTCTAAATGTCACCAAAGAAATACAATGACAACTGTGTGCTGACAGATCTGACACAAAGCTAAACAAAAGACTGACAGAGCTTCCTGGTTGTAAAGGAATTGCATTCAGAAGAAGGAAGGGTGGGTAGATGGCTACATCGGAAAATTCTAACAACAGTAATGGTGGAAAAGAACGCTAACTTAAAAATCTTTCAGAAAATATTCATGAAAATCCAAACACATTTATATACCAAAGGCATTCAGGGCATATAAAAGCTAAAGGAATTTAAACAAACAAATAAAAAAAAGCATTTCTCATTTTCTTCTTTGTATGTATTTAATAATAAACAGACCAACTTTTTTTTAAAAATAAAAACTGAACCAGCAGCTTTCTTGACTCCCTGGTTACTTGGGGGGTCCCCTCCCCCAGGCACCCCCTTTATGCTCTATCCTCAGTGAGAGATGGGTGGGAGCGGAGGAACATGGGGTGGGAGTGGAGTAACAGGGGGTGGGAGCGGAGAGGAGATGCCTGCTGAAGAAGGAGGGAAGAAACCTGGCTGCACTCTCAGCACAGGCTGGAGAAAGCTACCTAAGGGTTCCGGCTGGACGCTGTGTTTCTAAAGACTGGAACTAAACATTCCATATTTGAAACACCCCCTTTGCATTGGGTAGATGATTTGGAGTACTGCTCCATAGTGCAGAAGTGATCAGCCCTAACTCAAAGGTTGCTCAGGATGAATCAATCAATCAATCAATCAATCAATCAATCTATTCTTCCAAAACAAAACATATGACTAAGTGTCTTAACTGCTTCTATGAACAAAGCTCAAGGAATACTTATATAACTACAAAGCAATCAACATGTAAAAAGGTAAAAATCACAATGTCTAACCAAATCTGTAAATATGTTGAAAATGCCATGCGTAGCTGGGTGCCGCTACCCATGCCTTTAGGGAGGCAGAGGCAGGCAGATCTCTGAGTTCAAAGCCAGCCTAGACTAAAGGTCAAGTTCTAGGACAGCTGGAGAAATCCTGTCTCGAAAAAGCAAGCAAGAAGACATAGCAAAGGAAAATAGCAAGCAGGAAACAAAGATAGAATTCAATAAGAAACAAAACCCAACACACACACAAAACCCAGAAATGACACAGACATTAATATTAGTAGATGAGGACATTTAAAAAGGTGTTCTAACAACTTTTCTATCATATGCATGCTATTGCCTACATTACATGCACTGAAGAGGGAGAAAAACACTGGGCATAAGGATGAGAAAGAGACAGACTCACACAGAACTAAAGGCTAAAAATACACAGATGGGTTTAACTGGTTAGATAGTACAGGGGTGTATGTGTGTGTGTGTGTGTGGGGGGGGTAACAAGAATCTACTGGCACCTGAGGGCTGTGGGTGTGGCACCGTGATCAGGAAGCCCTGAGGTCCAGCCACCGCCACTCCAGCTGCGCACAGTGGCACACACCTGTAGTCCCAGCACTGTGGATTAGGGGAGGTAGTATGGACAGTTTTGTTGTTTTGGATTGAAATGCTGATTTGTTACTTACACAAATTAAATGGTTTTATTTTTCAAGCAGAGGGGTTATTTCATCTTCTTGGGTAAAAGATAGCTTTGGGGTGTGAAGAAAAGCAAGAAACTTAAAAACTTTGTTAGTTGCAGAGAAAAAGAAAAAGCCCTATAACTTGTAGTACCAATGGGGCCTTCAAAGGAGAATGTCAAACTGATAAGGTTTAGATCCCACTGAGAAAGAAAGAATCCATCTAAAGGCACTTTACAGACCAGGAAGTGAACTGGGTTCTGCCGGGAAGGTGTGCTCAGACGTTCCTGTGCTGGGGTTGGAGGAAATGCAGAGCATATGACTGAGAACTTACTCTCCATTCTCGCTAACTGAGCCTGCTGTCAGCCATGAAACCTGCACTAACCTTTAAACACGGGATGACCTTTGCTTCAGCTCGGGATCTGCATGAGTAAGAGACAGTTAATAACCACCTGTTAGATGGTTCTCTTATGGCAGGCAGATGTAGCATGCTGGGAAACCTCCCTACACAGGAAGTGGATTGCTGTTAAGCATACTAGAAAAATTTCCATTATCATAAGTCTTATAATAAGGAAAGCACATAAATTTTAAAGAAAATAGTGTGAAGACATGGAAAAAGGACAGTAATAACAAAGCCTCATTTTGTTTAAATAGTTCATCACCTATCTATCTATCTATCTATCTATCTATCTATCTATCTATCTATCTATCATCCACCCAATGTACAAGTGTGTGTCTGTGTGGCTCTATGCACATGAGTACAGTGCTTACAGAAACCGGAAGAGGGAATCAGCTTTCCCGGAGCTGGACTTACATACAGGTGGTTCTGAGCCGCTTGATAAACAGCTCAGCTAAAGAACGTTAGTATCCTTTAAAATCTTGAGCGTTAAGGAACCTCCATCCAGCCTCCTCAATGCTCAATAGCAAAGACGTCAACCCAGGCAATGCAGCTGCTCCATTACAGTGCAATGGAAGGGATGGTGCAGAATTCTGCAGAATTATCTATCCCCAGTCTCCTTTCTGAGGGTGGTGACATGAACAGAAGGTGAACTTTAATTTTACAGAGGACCCAAATGTTCTTGAAATTGATTTGACTCTGTTTGGAGATAGGATCTTACTATGGTAACCCAGGTGGCTCATATACACACTCTCTTGCTTCAGTCTCTTAAATGTTGGGATTAGATATACACCATCATGCCTGTATAATAAGAGAACATCTTAACCCTCCCATAAAGTACCCTTCATCACATAGCCTGACTTGCCTTGACCTCCGCTGCTTCCTATAGGAGACATGAAGTCCATGTTTAGACACTGGCAGATTGGAATTCTCAGAACTGAGACAAGACTTTGTGAGTATTGGATAGCAAAGAAATAATGCTTTCCTTAGTTGTCTAGCTAATTGCTTCCAGCCCTGTAGGTGACTGAAATTCACCCCATTGTAATTTTCACAAGCTGTCATTCCAGCCTCTTATGCAGGCTCACACAAGGGCTTGAGTGGAAAGAACTCCATATCTTGGCTCAAACTCTGCAGCGCGAGGCTCAGGGAAGTCATGGGTCACTATGGCTCTGGGGTGTTTCATGAAAACCCCAAAGGTGGGCAGGAGCCAGTCTCTGTGTCCTGAACTTTCCATTCAGGTATTTCCAGCTGTAGTGGTGAGGAGAGCAAGCAGGTCTAGACTCCTCCTTGTAACTATAAAGTGAGTCTACCTCTACATTCCTGTTCTGTGCCCACCATAGGTAGAAAGATCTGTGAAATACCACTGGATGGGAATGAGGTGAGACCAAACTAACAGGCCTAATTTTTACATCTTATTTTTTACTGCTAGGACCATGCTCACTTTTTCTCACAGTGGAGCTACTCAGAAACATCATTTATAGGTAAAGGCATGAGTGGTGCTTTAAAAAGTTATGTGTACACATGAGCATCTGTATGTTGATGTGTCTAGGTGTACAGATGCCTAAGAAAAAAAGAAGGCATTGGATCCCCTGGAGCTGGAGTTACAGGCTCTTGTGAGCCAACCCACGGAGTGCTGGAACCAAACCTGGGTCCTCTGTGACATCAATGTGCACTCTTAAATGCCAAACCATCTGTACAACCCAGGAAGACTGTTTCTGGTGAGCAGAGTAGAGAAATGCCAACAGGTGAAGAGTTAGGACTGATGTTTATGAGCCTACAGTGTAGATATAAATGAATTTCAGAGCAATCTAACTTCTGTTGCTTTAGCTGTACTGCATGTTTTGAACTTTCACCTGCATTTTCTCCTCTACTTTTGTTTTACAGACTATTCTTATTTTTAGAAGCATCTCTGATTTTATTTCAATTATTGGAATGAAGTTCTGTAACTACACTGACGACCCTTGCTACCTCCAGTCAACATTCTAGCCACCTAAGTCACATCAAACCAGCAGACACGGTTTTCTCTAACACATTAAATATTCATATTCAGTAGAGAGCTGTTAACGTAGCTTCTGAGGCTCCCCTTTAAGCCATTTTATTCCATTTTTAATACTAGGTTAGTTCTTTGACAGTTTCCTCCATGTATCCTTGATTCTGGTTCACTCTCTGCTTCCTTGCCCCTCCCCCACACTAGCTCCTATCAACAACCCCTGATCTCTCCCACCCCCAGCTCCTATCAGCAACCCTTTTCCTTCCTACCTGTCCATGTACCAGAGTCATGAGCTCTGGTTTTGTTTATCGCCCATTTGGTTCAGTTTAGTACCTTGTGACCTGTCCGCGTGGCCAAGTTGAATGGCAGGTTCAAGGAATATGTGCAAGCATTCCGGGTTTATGAATCCAAACATAGTCATTGTAACAAGTATTTCTATTTCAGTTAGTCTTATATTGCTTATGGAGTTTTCTACTATAGTATTATGTTAAAACATTTGAAAATATTTTTGGATACCATATATGAGCAGCGTATGAGCAAAAATGACTTCAATTTATGGTTTTTATAATCCACCCTTAGTAAATCATAAGAGGATGAACATTCCAGTGTCTTTGCCTTCCGTATGAATTCAGATCTAAACATTATTCGGTCCCATAAATTTAGCAGTTTTTACTTCCGGAGAGGGAATGGGTTTTCTTCTGTTTATATTTACCAAGAAAATTGAATCTTAACCAGCCCCATGGGAGTATGACCTACAATAGCCCGTTGTTAAGCAGGATTTTGTTTATCTAATTTATTGGCTGAATGAAATGAGTGAGGGTCTCGCTCAGGTCAAGAGTTGGGCATTTGACATATTATAATTTGCACAATTATTTGGGTAACAACATCAGAATCAACTGATAGTGAAAAAATTTTGGTCCAATACTTAGGGATATAAAGATAGGAAGTTTGCAGCTCATTCTCTTAGAATGAAGTAGTAACCAGACATTTTTCCTAATCAAGCCACACATGTGCATGCGTGTGTGGTATGTATATGCATGATGGCATTGTATATATTTAGAGAAAATCTCCTAAAACTTAAGCTTTAAAAACTACTTAAAAATGTATGGCTTCATTATGACTTTGCCATTATTTCTATAGAATGTATTTCCTACTATCTACAGTACCCAGTATTTAAAATGGGCATGTGGATTAGGAGATGGTATGTTTTATTTTCCACCCTATTCCTAGTTCTAATTAAGCTTTTTGACAGGTTATTTCTGCTCTATATTCCTCTTCAATGACCATCATAAATCCAATTTTTGCCTGTAAATAGATGTCAAAGATAAGAATCTAGATCCTTATTGAGAGTTAAGCAATAGATAGACTCGCTCGGTGTATCTTACAGGAGAATGTAACTTGGGAACTATAAATGACTACCTGTGCTACCGACCACACTGTACAGCACAGCATCAATTTCATCTAATGTCAGAAGCAGGCTTTCCAATTGGACTGACCAGAGAGCACACCCTCTCTTGGCTACAAACTTTGTAGGCTGCAAACTCACAAATGAAGTCAGACTGATGCTCTCAGGCTTGCACTCAGCAAAGCTGTTATAAATTTAAACGAAGCAATATCCACTCAGTGTTGTAGTTCCTCAAATGAATAGCTCATTTCATATAAATAGAGGGATTATTAATAACTACATTCTGTTTCTTTCAATTACCCCTGTAGTTTCAATTAGTTACACAGATATTTACTTCCCATACCTGTGCAATGTTTACAAGTCACTATTTCACGAAAGAAGCTGCTCTGTTGTGTGGAACAAGTCGGGACTTGTAATGTTTACCTCCCCAGGCTTGTTAAAGGGCAGACTAGGATTGACTCACCACTACTCCAGCAAAGCTTAGTAGCAAATGATGGGAGCCTATCTATATGCTGAGAATTTCCTTCTTGGGGAATAATAACAGCAAGATAAATCACAGAAATTAGGAGAAAATTTTAGTCCTAATGTGTACACTGATTAATGAGCATTTGGAATGTAACATAAAATTAAAAATTGAAAAAAAGAACACCCCAAAGAATTAAGTTATGGCAATCAGTGCACTTGTGATTTTTGGCACGGTAAGAAAGGACTCCTCATTCCGATAGCCTCCAGCGGCAAGAACTTGGAGACGCCTCTGACCTCTCTAGGACTCCGTTTATTCATCTGAGCCAAGTGACTCATAAGATGTGTTCCAGAGCTGAAAATACCACGGGACTGGATTATTGGAAGAGAATACTTTAATAATAAGATTCAGACCGACAAGTATTACAAAGCTATACTTCAAACAAAAAGACTGGCCATGCTGGCCTTGAGCAAGGGTCTGGGTGAGCAACTGTGTGTGTATGTTTGCGTGTGTGTGTGTGTGTGTGTGTGTGTGTGTGTGTGTGTGTGTGTTGTACTGGGGAAGAGCACATTGAGTCTGAAACATGAAGAAGGTTTTTTTTTTTTTGTAGGAATAAACAGGAAACAACACAAGGGCCATCAAGGGCTCATTCCCTCCTTTCATGATGGGGGCAGAAGGAGATTCAGAGTGATGAGGACATCTGGAGAACTCCAGTACAGTAATAACATTGATAACAGTAACTGAGCTTTAGTAAGCACTTACTATATGCTAGCCATAGTTCTTTTCACAGAGCAACTTGTTTAAACCATGGTATTCAAACCTATGTGTTGAGTATTACCCAGAGTACATCATCTATTTGTATAAAACTGCCCAAGCACAAAATCAATCAATAAAATTAAAATTCAAAAAAGGGAAACTGACAAAGATAAGAATTTAAGCAGTCTACCCATGACCACAAAATATTTTGGAAAACATATCTGTGAATAGGAGATGATTTAGGGGGAACCCAACAAGTCAGAATTAACTTTCAGGAATCTGATTTTTGGGAAATATTTATTGTATTAAGAAGTCTGTGTGTCACATTTTAAATGTGACAGTCATTTAGTACAGTGAAGTTTTATTTTTAGAAGAACCATACATGTGTCATTTTATTGTAATTTTTGTAAGATTAGAAGAGCATATATACTAAAAAATAAATTAAAATAAAAAATTCTCTGAATCCAAAACAGATATGAGTTGTTTGGTCTCTGGCCTGCCCTTTAAGTGGAGAACTGTACCAAACAGTTTGAGAACAATGTACAACTTCACAGAGTTTCAGAAAACCCAAGAAGAAGACAAATTTCCAATTTATTCTAAATATCAACATTTCCCTATTCCCAAACCAGACAAGGCCATTGTAGAAGAGGAAAATGACCAGACCTAGTATCTCATAAACACAGAGGCTTCTGAAGAAAAAAATAGCAAACTGACTCTAGCAGTCTTGGATTTGTTGACTACCTAGGATTTTTCAGGCAGTAAGATTCATCTGAAAATGAGTCACTGCCATGTCAACAAACCAAAGAGGACACATGATAGGAGAGCAGCAGGTACAGAAGCACTGCATGAAACTCAACAGTAAGAATACGAACAAAACCCATATAGATTATGTGTATATATGAAATCATCTAAGAATAAATAAAATCTGAAAGATAAAAGCCTCTCACCCAGTTAGAAATAGAGAATATTTTCTTCAACTTTATCAAGACTACGCACAAAAGTCCTACAGTCATGAACACACAGATGGTAGTAACCAGCGCTCCCCCTTAAGGTGTAGGAAAAAAACCGAGGTCCCCTCTAACATTTTTAGTGAGCAGTACACAAAACATCCCAGGAAAGACAATAATACAGAAAAGAAAAAAATTACTTAGAGCAGGAACACACTGTCATTCTTTACACATGACATGATGATTATGTATTTGACTAAAATCCTGAAGACTCAACAAGATTCCTATAACTAACAAGTGATGCTAGCTATAACACAGGAAACAGGACCACATCAATGATGCTGACCATGTCACAGGATACAGGACCACACCGTCAAGCTCAGTATCTACGAGAGATGGCTCCACCAGCAGACTGGATCTAGGTTACCAAGCTCTATAGTCATTTTCTTATACAAAATTGTGCATTACTGCATCTAATCTTTGATTAACACCATTTACAGTATTTAGCACTATAATTATCGAACAGTTGTGTACATTGTACAATTATATTATTTTAATATTTTAGGTTTTCCAATCATTAAAATAATTGTTTGTTATGATGTGTTATTTAGGGAGTAATGACTAGAAAAACTGCCTGCATATGTTTTGTACAAGTACATTAAAATGATTTTTATATAAAAGTGGGTAGAACCATAGAGACAAATCTAACAAGATACACATAAGTCTTTTATGAGACTTAAATACTATAGTTTCTTTCTCTCTGAAGAGAGAAATGTTACAGGAATTAGGCAATGGGGAGAGGAGAGATGGCCAAGCAGAGAAAGGTGCTTGTTTCTAAGTCTCATGACCCGAGTTTAATTCTCAGAAGCCACGAGATGGAAGGAGAACAGGTTCCTGAAACAGGTTCTTCCTCATGTGAGATGCATACACGCTCATAGGAAAGATAGATTAAGCAAATGGAAATAAGTACATAATATAATTAAAATAATTAAATAATAAAACCCTTCCTGTTTGTGAAGATGCTTAATATTGTTAGGGTGTCGTCTTCTCAAATGAGTCTGTAGACTTAAGAGAAACCCAGTCAAAATCCTAGCACGGTGTGTGGGGCAGACAGAGGGATTCTAAAGGTTACCCCGTGAGAAGGCTTAAGATCCAGAAAAATTGAGAGACCTGAAAACCAAGTCCGAAAACTGACACTGCCTCAAACTACAAGCTACAGAGATGAAGATGGCGGGTACCTGAGAGAGAATAGCCAGGTTAGAGTCAGGGGGCCCAGACATTGCCCCACACGTTTAACCAGATCTTAGACAAGGGAACAAAGCCATAGCCATGGGCTAAACTGTAAAATGCAAGAAATGAAACATTCAAAAGAAAACAAAGGGAAAATCTAGATGTTTGGATCTTAATAGTGATTTTTTTTAAAAAATACAACGCCCAAATAAATATTTTCCTTAAAAGTTAAAAGGTAAATAGGTAGACGTAGACCTTTGCTTCTTCTGAATGAAGAGAACTGCCAGAAGTCTGCCAAGCACCTCAAAGAAGTCATGAAGCACAGGGAAGGTGGCTTCTGCCTGATGCTCTTCTGGTACCCAGGAGCATCTTCCAGTACACATGATGCTAGAGTGAGCGAGCCTCTGGGTGCCAGACAGAGACCTCACTTTAACGTGCTTTTCTAGTTTCCTCAAGAGAACACATATAAAGCAAGATACAACAAAGTTCTTGGTGTGGCCAGGAATGGTCCAGAAAGCCTGTATTTCTCTGTTTATATAGTGTCATCTTAGCCTACCACATGTCCAAATTTCCAAAAAGTTCTGTACCCATGACAACGGCCTTCTCTGTACTTGCTTGTCTAGACATTTCCTCTTCAGAATGTAGTCTCTGAGGAACTTTCTGGGAAGCCTTAAGATTGAAACACCTGGACACACTGTCTCTGCGGTCAGGAGATGAACACTAGGCCCAGCCCATAGGGGACACAACTGGACACACCCACAGAGCTCAATCTTCTCTTTCTGGAAACACCCTCACAGACACACCTATGTTCCCTTGTGATTCTAAGTCTCACCATCACTCCATTGCTCCTTTGCCTGCCTGGCACTTCTAGTGACCTTAGCCACTTTAGGAGAATCCTGTGCTATGAGTATGTCTATATCCTCAGTGTAGATACAGATCCCAGTATCCAGTAAGTGTTAGGAAAAATGCTAGTTTGGTAACTCCCAGGAGTTGAGCATTCAAATTCGCATTCACTTTACACTCTATACCATAGATAGGAACTGTTCCATGGGAACACCCTGCACCTTAACAGTTCACCCCTCAATTAATTCTCACTTATATATATAGTGAGCTCTTGATTATGCACAGGAGGATTACCCACATTGTAGTTTAGTGTAGCAAATCTTACTTCTAATTTCCTGCTGACATCACCAGCTGTTTGCTTACGTCCTTCCTTGACATTGTCACATTGACTCTCTTAGGCAGTCAAGAGCAAGGCTGGAGCTGGTGAGAAAGGTGCTTAGCTTTTTTTTAATACCTCTTCCTGCCCAAGGTTCTGCACCAGGCATCAGAAGCTACAGATAGAAAAAGGAGATCATGAAAGGAATCATGGGAAGGCCCAGGAACAAGGCAGATCAGCTCAGGTGAGCCTTATCCCAACAGGGCAATCTTGGGTTAGGCTTTAGGGCCTCTTAGAAGAAATGTCACATATCTCCAGTATATGTAGAACCTCCAGTGTCGGGATTAGAGTTTTAGAAAACTTAACTTTTTCAATTGCCTTGAATTCACCAGCCCAAGAATACTAAATGATGAGATGTTTCCAAATAAAACAGGACCTACACCCTTCTCAAAGTATGCTGTACTGAAAATTATCCTCATTGTCACATTGTAGGGACCAGAAAAAAGGAGTGCTTGACTCTGGAGCACAACTTTTTCTTGTTTTGATTTTCATTTCCCCAAGTATGTTATATGAAACTATTTTTTTAAATATCATTTACATTAAACCCTTAAGCTGCTGACAGAGCCTAGGCTTCCGCTGAAAGCCCCGATAGTGATTCTTCTTCTACGGTAAAAGCCTAATGAACCTGGATTTTTAAAAGTAGCTAATACTGGGTTGAGGGCCAAACAAGCCAGCGATGCAGAGCTACTTGCATCGTTCCTGGAGCTATTTGATTTTGACAAGCCCACATTTGGTAATTAACATGAGAATGCCCCCTTGGGCCGTTCTCCTGTTAGCTAAAATATCTTATAAATTACTGTAATAAAAGGGGGGAAAAAGGAACACGCTGCCTGTCAATGTTTCAACTTATCTAGTAAGAGCAAGAGACAAAAGCCCTGATCTGGTAACATGCAGATGCCAACTGAGAGAATAAATTCTACTGTCTGCCCCAGTGTGGGAGCATGGCTTACTCGGCAACAGCGCCTGTGCATAGCATCCAAGGAATTCCCTGAGCGAAAGGTGTGGGCCCTTTGGATGATTCCTAAGAGTTGCTTAGTGATATCACATTTTCTGAATGCCAGGCCACTGATGTTGGATCTGTAATTGAGCCAGGGGCTTCAGAGATTCCACTTTAAAGTCTCTTGGCAGAGTTTAACAAATAATAGCATCTACCAATGATATCAAATTCACTCCAATTTACTATTCTACTCTAGATGAGTGTATTAACATGGCGTTCATATAAGTGCTGTGTGCAACTGTGGCCATGAGTGAAGCCTTCACTTAGCTCTGTCCACTCCCTCTTGCCTACAAGCTTGCAGGCAGGCAAAGGAGGTAGACTAGACAACTGATCACAGTACGACTGAGCCTGCTTTGCACTTTGTTTCCTGGAGGCTGAGATTTTTGTAATGGCACAGTTTGAATTCTGATGAGGAGTATTAACAATTTCTATATGTTTCCTTAGAACCTGTTAAAATTCTTGCTGCCCAGCCCCCTTTCTCTCACATTACATTTATCAGCTTGCTATAGACATATAAAGCACTAAGATATGATTATGAACCACCAAGGAATAAACTCTTCCTAGGAAGGGAAAAGTGTTGTGTCTACATGTATCCCTGCTGGTCAACTTTAAATATCAGATAATCAGAGGAGATGAGCCAGAGTGCACTGGAAACAAACTTTATTTTCTCATACCATTGTTTGCACCTACTGTTACCAAATCAACTTTTATTATCACCAATTTATTTTAATCTGGGACATTAACCACATTATTTTGATGTGGCAGCAGCTGCTGATTGAACAATAGTGTTCAGCATTCTATTACTTATGGTCTTTTCTTACATTTCAGTTAAAGGCCTCAGGGAATCGATGATATGAAGACATATTGATACAAATTCCAAGCCTGCGATAGAAGATGGCTCAAAAATAGCTGTGCTTGATCCATAGTAGACGTGCCTCGCCTCTACTGCTGGATTTGAACAGGAACAGATCCAAAATCATGTCACTGTTCCCATTTCTGTGCCACAGAGTAATGACATTTAATCAGGAATATTACTACACTCTTTTGGTGACAGCTGAGACACAAAACCAGCCAGCTGATGCAATCCCCGTCCCACTGCTGGGGGCATACAAACAGCCCTCAAGCAGCCTTACCTCCTCTGCAGCATCAGAGGGCTCCTTAAGGGAATAAGGCCTGCAGACACCGGAATCACCTGGCCTCCTTCAGCCTTCTAGAACCATCTGATAGTTTCTAAGCATCTTCCCTGCCACAGGAGGATTGAGGGAGAGACTGTTCTAGAACCCGAGTGTAATGGCAGTACAGTCACCAGGTGTGAGGTAGCATACGGCCTGCAGAACACAACAGCTACCGCTCCTGTTTGGGTAGATCGATGGCCTATAATTACCTGAGAATTACTTGGACACAAATCAATGGTGTATTATGTCCCATTCATAATGAGCAGGGTAACTTTTGCCTAGTCTGGGAACATCATGATACAGAGTTTTCCCAGCTGCTTACTCTGCCGTCTGCTGCCTGCTCAAATAGCATGCTGTCCAACTCAGAAAGGCTAGGGACAGGGGAGAGGGACTTTAGGAATCAGGGTGTGCAATGCAACTCCTGACACTGCTTTTATTGCAGACATTGCAAGGTCTTCACTCAACCCTGATCTGAACCAAGATTGACATCTCTAAGATAAAAGGCTCCGAGTTCCATTAGATGTCATCTGCTTGGCCGGCCTACTCCTTAGGCCACGCCCCATGGGATCTAGCCACATTTTGATGACATCCATCAAGTTCAAGATTCCAGCTCAACAGTTTGCAGCAATTTCTCTATCTTGTAGTTCTCGTGGAAAGTGAGGGTTGGGGGTAGGGAGGAAAAGAAGAGACAGGCAAGGGGTGGGGAGGATTGCTTCACACATCTGATCAAGCACTCAGCGCCCAGCTCCATCACTCAGCTGCCACCAACACAGTACTCTACCCTCCAATACTTCTTAAAAGTAAAGGAACAGAGTCAGAGCCCTGCTGGATCTCCCCTAGCAACCTGACAGGAGCCCACAAGGTCAGCTAGCAGGAAGAAGAGAAAATTATACAGTGGGGAATTATCAGCTAAATTATTTCACTGTACGCAGGACTTTTACTGTTCTTCCCAAGACGGTGGCTTCTTGCTACCCAGATTACAAGTGTGAATCAAAGGACAGGAACGACAAAAAGGAGGGAAACAGAAAGGGAACTATTTTAAATATATATATGTATACACATACAGACACAGACAGAGAAACACACACACAGACACACACACATACACATATGCACACACATAGAGACACACATATGCACAGATACACACACAGAGAGTCACAGAACAGGTGCTTTATTTTATTTTTATGCAATTCTTCAAGCCTAATGCTTAGGGCTACAACCTGCCTGTTTTTTCTCTCTAGCCATGCGGCTTTATGCCCTTTTTGTTTGGGGGTGGAAAAGGACGATGGGGGGTTGGGCCAGAGGCTGCCTCATGATCAGGTTTGTGGCGTGTGAGCTCAGCAGCAGGAGCAAGCATGATTTATCAATTAACAGGTAATGAAAAAAATTCTCTGCAATTAAAGATATGATTTTTTTGCTCAAACAGGAAGCAGCACCATACAACTGTGTACTCCTCGAAGGAATACTCAGCCCCTGTCACTAATGTGGAACACAGCTAATTTTAACAGAGTGTGTGTGGGCCCCTTGGGGGACTCCATGTTGATGAAGGAATATACAGTGGGAACCCCCAGAGGACCCAGCTGATTGGAGAGCCCCAGGAAAGGTGTAGGGAAATTACATTTCCTGTTTCTTAGGAGAGTTATTAAAGGGAAAGGCAGCTTTAATCACTAGAAGACCAGTTGCTGTATGATTTTAGATTTATATACCCAAACAATAACCTTTCCCTTGGTTGCTTTTTAATATATATGTCAGCTTAGTCAATATTATATAAATAGATGTGAGATCTGGTTAAAAAAATGAAGGTTAGAATGTGCTTTTAAGATTGTGTAAGATAAAATACATCATTGCTGCTCAGCCAAAAATTAGAAAACTGGGTAAAAAGTTTCCCCAAATTTTTTGTTTAAAAAAATGTGCCACAGAAAATGTTACAGAATCTCTAATATTCTCTTCTTCTGGATAGAAAAGAAAGTTTTTTTTTATCACCGTGCAATAAATGCAGAAAGGGCAGAGTGATTTGTTAAAATTATGTTTACGTCAATTTGTTTAAAATGCTTGTATAATATAGTCGATACTTTACATCAATAATTTAATAAGCTCCAGAGAGAGAGAGAGAGAGAGGAGTCCCCTAGTCTAGCCCTTTATGTCTCTGCAACACAAACAAAGCCTCGGAGAGGCTGAATGGTTTCTCCCTTTTAGGATGGTCTGCCTATGGTAGTTCAGGCTGTAGTCTTCAGCCTCAGAGGCCCCAAGGCTGGGCTTACAGGCATGTGTTACCACCATGTCTGACCCAAAGGCTAAATGCTGGGGGCTAGGGAGGTGGCTCAACAGGAGAGTATGTACTTCTCTTGCAGAGAACCCGGGTTCAGTTCCCAGAACCCACACTGGGTGACTTACAACTATGTGTGTAAGAACTCTGATTTCTCTACGGGCACCCACACTCCCTCCCACCCCCAAGACACAGATATATGCACACATATAACCAAAACTAAAATAACTTTCCATCTATCCTAAGCATTGGGAAGGACGCAGCAACCGTCCTATGTAAGCACAGCTGTCCACTTGTTGTGTTAGGCACACTACTGTGGGTTGCTGCATATGTTATAGTTTTTAATTCTTCGACCTCCTTATGAGGCCTGAGGACTTATTACCATCACTGTTGCTATTCTCATAGAAGGGAAAGTGTACTTCAGAGAATGTGTCCAAGGCCACACGGCAAGAGCAGAGGCAGTACCCTTCACCACTCTGCTTTACGACGTCCTGTCATTGAACTGATAACTGGAGCCTTGGAAACCAACCTCAGATCATGTTTGGGGGTTCAGCAATGAAGAGAACTATATATCCAATAGCATTTCTAACTGATATACAATGAAGAAGTACCTGCACTCAGGCACCATCTGAAATGGTGAATCTCAAGGAAAAATTCCCAACACCAATTCTATTAACCAAAGTGCTACATGTATTTACTGGCTAAGTATACAAGATGTGGTTGCTGGGCTGGGGGAAAGGAAGTGATCTTGGGGGCAACCTAGGCAGAAGTCTGGCTCCTGTTATTGCTGTGGCCTCTGATCTCCCAGTGGACCTTTCTTTGCCTCCTACTCACTCCCAGGTTAAGTTGCTGCAAGCCCCTGTCCAGTTGGTACATAATTACATTTATAAAACAAATACAGCATTTTTGATGCTTTCAAATTTTAATTGATGACTGTGCCTTACCCAAACAGCCCAAATCTATTATAACTTTTCCCAAGAACAACCTACTGCAAAGCCTGCTGCTTGCCAAAGCAGTGCAAAGCAGAGAGCCATGGGGTATGAGATGAGTGCAAACAGTTTTGCTCTAATGTGAAGAGAAACTAAATCCAAATCTCAGATGAGACAAACCCATTGCAGTGTAGCAGGTGGAAGCGGTGGGCAAGAATCCTTCTCGTCTTCCCTGCTCAGGCAAAGGTTTGCCTTCTGTCAGAGGAACATTCAGAAGGCAGGAACATTTAGCAAGGAAGCTGGCCTTGCTAGCTTTGTTCTGCTCTCTTCAGAATGGTCAGCTGACAGTTCCAAACTGTATTACAAGGATTTGTCTCGCTGGTAATGGCCAAGTCATTTGGATTGCGAGATTTAGTCGTTCCTGCTCAGAGAAAATGTTACCTTTTGTGTGTGTGTGTGTGTGTGTGTGTGTGTATGTGTGTGTGTGTGTGTGTGTTGGGGTGGGTGGGTCCATATTCCCTGCCATTCTATACATGTGGAGACAGTACACACAAGCATACATACACACCCCATGAACTCCAACAGTAACCTTCAAATTCATGGGCAAACAACTGATACAGACATTAAGCCACTAACCTTCATTTACACGAGGACAGACCAGCTGAGGCCAAGAGGAGAGGGTGCCTACACGCTGGTCAGTAAGTGGAAAGCCAGGGCTTGCTCGGAAGGGCCCCACGCCTAAGTCTTAAATTAGTCTTCATGATGGGGTTCACTAAACATTTCCCACTCACAACCCTTTATTCACTCAAGAAAACGTTATCCAAGCCCAGGCATATTAGGAATACAAAACAGGCATACAACTTCTTTAAACTGATAGCGAACCATAAAGAAGGTTAGTTTAAAAAAATTCTTTTGTATACATATAATTTCACCATATAGTAAAGATGAAAGAAAGTATGCATTTTAATGAGGTGAATGTACTTTATATTCACGTAAGGAATTAAATTTTGGGTTGGATTTATTATATTGCAAGGCATGGAGAATCTTCATCATCTTTCAGAACTGATTGATATTTTGATTTTATATTAATCAATATGGAGAACACTACTTTGCTTAAACATATAGTGCAAACTGGCAGAGGTATGTTTAGGGCCATCTCAGAAATTGTTAAAAATTCTGTCCTAATCTCTAGCCAAAATACATTTAACTTTTTTTTTTTCTTCAAAACTCAAGTCAGCAAGTCAAACAATAATTTTTAAACTCAAACATTCTAACATAAGAGAATTCAAAGATATACTAATGAGGGATGACAATAGGAAAATATTTCAAGCCTTTGTTTTCCACAGTTCGACTATCATTATGCCTCTGAAAAAGTCGACTCCTTTGTATGTATGATAGAAACCTTAAAGAGCACATGACATGTGCTAGTCTATATTCTCAGCCATGGTAGTTTAGGCACCATTTGTTAGTATTTCATGCTGTGACAATCATTACACATTTGGTTTTAAATTAATTTTTACTGAACATTCAGAAGCTTTTACTGATGTGGACTTTTTTTTTTTTTTTTTTTTTTTTTGGTGACCTCCACACTCAGTCACGTGGGCCCATCTGAGGTCCTGAACCATAGATATGAAGCTGGGCATCATGGAGCACTATTTAACTAACACAAACACAGTCTTTTTCTACAATGGAGATGGTCGCTACTGCTCTCTGTGGGACCCTGCTTAATGGCTCAACTCAAAAATCACCCATGTCCCAGGCTTCCCTTCTGAAGGACTGGACAGAGATGCCCTCATCCATACTTTCTGCAGAGGCAGAGATGAACTAGTAGCAGGACCTCTTGGGAAGCTACCCCTTCCTACAGGGTGCATGCATTGGTTTGCTTTGCAGGCTGCTGCCTCCTCCTGTGAATTCATATCATGTGCTTGAAGATGCTAGAACAGATGAAAGGCATCTGTTTATGTAGCATCTCAAAGAAAGGTATTACGTCAGGGACTGCAACCCATCATTAAAGAATTTGTGAAAAAAAATGATGATGGGAAGTTATTTAACATATAGTATCTGAAAGGGAGAAAAAAGATAACCTGAGTCATACTCTAATTTTTATAGGTACAATTTGTATCTATCTTTCAGTAGATGAGAGAGGTGGCACACAAGAAACGGATCATTAAACAGTAGTGTGAAACCAGGGAAATTAGCCAGCTGCTGTGTAAGCCACCTCTCTCTTATTCTCTGAGAAAGAGAGATGGGAGGGTGGGGGCAGGGAGGTGACAGATCAGGAAGAGCATCAGCTCATAAGTCTATGGACTATCTTTAAGCTAACGAACAAAAAAGGCTTAATCAAAAAATTAACAGTTGCTTGTGACAGATTTTTCATACTTTAAAAGCCATATCTACTTTATCCTGAAAGAACCTTTAGGGCCATCTCATGCAACACTTTGACATAGCACTGAAGGAAAATGGAAGTAGTGAGAACTGGCGTGACCTCCTTTCTGCAGATCCAATTTGGTGGTAAAAGTGTAGCCTCTACAGTCCATCCTAGTGGATCCATCCTCTAGTCTACCCTGCCTGGTCATGCAATAGTCCAAAAGGTATTAAGATGAGTTCCTTAGGTCAGTCAAGCAAGGTCAATGTGCAAGATGGTTGGCTTGGGACATTTGAGTATCATTTTGCACAGACAGAAGATTACCTCTCTTCTCTAGTCGGAGTCATGTGACTCAGTTGTTGGATTAGCATTTCATGTGTCTCTACCAAGCCTCTAAATACAGGAAAACACTAACAAGCAAACAAATGTGTAGCAGAGTCATGAGCAAAAGGCAGAAGAAGACTGCCATGTAAGTACAGCATAGAGCATATCCTGGAGCTTTGTACGGCACAGCAGGGATGTTGGAATACTGCTCTGACAAGCCCTTTGTTCTATATGTCCTATTGATGGTCCCCAGGCAAGAAAAGACAGAAACTTTACATGCTCTGTCCATTATTACACTTAGCACTGATGCTGCAGGCCAAGTCCAAGGCCTAGCACATGTTCGTTCCTTAGAACCAACCATGATCTTCTTTTTGACCCGGAAGAGCTTGGTGTTCTGTAAGTCAACAGGATATGTAGGCACAGTGGATAGAATGTGCCCACCAAAATGTCTATGTGGAGGTTCTAACTCCACGGGAGGACAGGAACTAAAAATCAGGCTTTAGGAGAGTTGATTAGGTCAAGACCCTTGAAGATGAGATTCAAGCCTATAAAAGAGATCCCAGAGAGCTTGACCCTATCAGCTAAGGGCCTATAGTAAGAACAGCTATCTGTGATCAGGAAGTAGGTCATCACCTGACAAAACCTGCAGGGAGCTTGGACTTTATCTCTAGAACTATGAAGAATAGACTTCTTTTACTCATAAACCATTACGCTCATGGTATTTTGTTATAGCAGCCAACAGAGGCTAAGACATTGCATTTGCAATAAGAGTATGGTGTCCGCTCCAAGCAAACATTTGAAATATCTATCTGTTAACACATAGGATTAAAAACAGTCTCTTAGCTTTGCTTTCTGATCTCATTCACATTCTTGGAAGGACACAAAGGACAACAGCCAACACTGTGGAAAAGTGGCATGTCTGGGCTGAAGGTTCCTGTGCCAAAGAAAGATAAAGCGGGAACAAAGTAACAAATTATATTGTCAGAGAAAATGTGAACTTTTTGATTGGGGATGACATTTATTTTAAGTGTGCAATGACGGCAGGAAATCTGTCAGGGTAAGACGTGGCAGAGGTTTCTGCGTTTGTTAAGAGTGTCGTGGGAATTTAGCTAAAACTGTTAAAACTGACACCATTGGCTTTTGTTAACACATTAAGCTTGGGAAAAGTGCCAGTCAGCATATCCTCCATAGCTTCAGTTCAGTTAAATCATCTGGAAGATGCATAAAACGGGGTGGGATAATAACGGCTACATTTTCAACACATGGAGAGACAGGAAAGGCGGCCAGTGCCATTTTGATGAGAATGACAAGGGCTTTCTTTAATATAGGGTCCCCAAGAAGGGGGAATGGGAAGAGGTACTCTTACTGGTCCAGTTTCAGTCCTAAAGATAGTGCTGCACAGGAGGCCAAAGTTTCTGTGGTGCCAAAATTCATAGGCTAACCTCTGATAGCCGTATATGCACATTCACGCGTGCACAAGTACACGCACGCACACAAGAGGGGG
>JADRCD010181847.1:0-10462 GCA_019843815.1 Montemys delectorum
ATACCACTCCTGGGCATATACCCAGAAGATGCTCCAACATGTAATGTGGACACATGCTCCACCATGTTCATAGCAGCCTTATTTATAATAGCCAGAAACTGGAAATAACCCAGATGTCCCTCAACAGAGGAATGGATACAGAAACTGTGGTACATCTACACAATGGAGTATTACTCAGGTATTAAAAACAATGAATTTATGAAATTTTTAGTGAAATGGATGGATCTGGAAAGTATCATCCTGAGTGAGGTAACCTAATCACAAAAGAACACACATGGTATACACTCTCTGATAAGTGGTTATTAGCCCAGAAGTTTGGAATACAGGAAGAACAGCCCACAAACCACAAGAAACTTAAAAAGAAGGAAGACCAAAAGGTGGACATTTCATTCCTTCTTAGAAGGGGGAACCAAATACCCACGGAAGGAGTTGCAGAGATTAACTATGGAACAGAGACTGAAGGAAGGACAAGCCAGCCTAAATATAGCTATCTCCTGAGAGGCTCTGACAATACCTGACTAATACAGATGTAGAGGCTCACTGCCATCCATTGAACTGAGTACATGGTCCCCAATGAAGGAGTTAGAGGAAGGATCTATGGAGCTGAAGGGTTTGCAGCCCCTTATGACGAACAACAATATGAACTCACTAGTACCCTCAGAGCTCCCAGGGACCCAACCACCAACCAAGGACTATACATGGTGGGTCTGATTGTTCTGGCAGCATGTGTATAGTAGCAGATTGCAAATTCGATCATCAGTAGGAGGAAAGGACCTCGGCCTTGTGAAGGTTTTGTGCCTCAGTGTAGGGGAATGCCAGGGCCAATCAGTGGGAGAGGGTGGGGTGGCAGGCATGGGGAGGGGAGAGGCAACAGGGGTTTGTACTTGTTGTTTTTGTTTGGTTGGTTGGTTGGTTTTTTTTTTGGAGGGAACCTGGGAAAGGAGAAATTTACATGTAAATAAAGAAAATATCTAATAAAATTTTTAAATGCAATGCAAATTAGAAGAAAAGTAGAAAATCACATCCTGATCAAATATTTTAACCAGAATGTGCAGTTCTTAAAGGTTTATAGTAAGGAGTTTAAAGATTCTTAAGAGTACTGACTGCTCTCACAGGCAATCTGGGTTTTGTTTTCCAGTTCTCACATGGTAGCTGATGACAAGCTAGAAGTATTACGGGGGTAAGATAAACTCTTCTTACCTCCATGGCTACCAGACACACATTGTGCGCATACATACAGTCAAAATACTTGTTCACATGAGAAAAATATATGTATCTAAACAACAAAAAGTTGAATAGGGAAATTGACATATTTCAGAGTTAGTAAGTAAGATAATGGACTAGTGATTATCTCTGTGAGAAACAATAAAGTAACTGGGAAAAGAAAACAACTTATTCTCCTCCAGTCCCTTAACTTCCTTTCATCTATTTAACCTTACTTCCTTTCTTATCTAGTCTTTTTCCTTGATCTCATTTACACTTACCCTAAATAAGGCTTAACTTCATAGTAACTTCTATGTTAGTTTTACTATTTTGAGTTCTTTGATCATTGGTGTATTAGTGAGCTGTAAGTGATTGTGTCTTCTAATCTTTTCCGGTTTCTTGCCCCTAGAGCAGTCTGTTTTCTACTGGCTGAGTAGTACTAAAGAGCCAATGAGAGACTCCCACCCAGAACCCTAAAGCCAAACTCAAACCAAGAAATGCTCAAATCACAACACAGAAATGTGAAAAAACAAAACATTATTCTTTTCCTGCCCCCTGCCATGATGTCACTCAACTCCTGAATTCACAGATACTAAAATGGATAAAATATCAAATGAAGACTTCAAATTTTTCTAAGAAACCATGATCAATTACTTTAAAAGAGGACATAAGCAATCAGATGAAATCAACTCAGGCCCTAGAGATCAAAGTCAGCAACACAGATATCAGCCGAATTTTAAAAAAAAATACAGAATACTCAAGATACAGTCCACAGAATTCATAAAGGTCAACAAGCTGAAGGTCCCAAGTGAGGACATGTCAGCCTCACTTGGGAGAGAGAAGAAAGAAAGCAATCACAAGTAGGGAGGGAGGAGGGACCTGGGAGGGAAAGTGGACAGGTGCAGGGACAGGGAGGGGTAGGGGGACTGATCTGGTATTGGGTAGGCGAAAAGGACTGAAGCCCCGAGGGCCAGCAGAAAAAAAAAATGGAAAAAGGCAATCTCTGGAAGTAGGAGGTTGAGGTCACCCTCCAGATCACACCAGAGACCTGGGAGGTGAGAGACTCTCAGGGCTCAAAGGGAGAGAGTCCTTGGATGAAATGCCCGACAGTAGAGAGAGGGAACTTATAGAGCCCACCTCTAGCAGGAAGACAGGACATCAAGTGAGGGAGGGGGTTGCTATCCCACAGTCAAAACTCTGACCCATAATCTTTACTGTCTGAAAGAACTGCAAGGAAGGAAATGGAGAGGAGCTTGAGGAAAAGATGTTCCAGTGACAGGCCCAAAGTGGGATCCAGTTCAAGGGAATGTTCCAATGTCTGACACTATTACTGAGCCTCTGGAGCACTCAACATAAAAGGACCTAGCATGACTGCCCTCCAAAAGACCCAACAAGCAGCTGAAATAGTCAGATACAGATACTTGCACCCATCCAATGGACAGAAGCTGCTCACCCTATGGTTGAATTAGGGAAAATCTAGAAGAAGCTAAGGAGGAAGGCAACCCTGTAGAAGGACCAGCAGTTTCAATTAACCTAGACCCCCAAGATCTCTCAAACACTGGACCATCAACCAGGAAGAATACACCAAATGATATGAGGCCCTCAGCACATATACAACAGAGGGCTGCCGGGTTTGGGTTTAGTCAGAGTAGATGCACCTACCCTTAAGAGACTGGAAGCCCTAGGAGTTTAGAGGTTTGGTTGGTTTGAGGGTGAGTGGTGGGGACATCCTCATGGAGAAAGGGGAGTGGGGATGAGGTATGAGATGTAGAAATCTGGAGTGATGAATAAATGAATGAATGAATGAATGAATAAATAAATAAATAAATAAATGATAGCAAAAGGAAAAAAATAAAAATAGTGGAGATGAAAAAGCCAATGGGTCAACTAAAAGCATATAATTGCCCAAGTAGAATAAAGAATGGAAAGAGACATTGATAAAACACTGTAAATATGAAAAGATATGTTTAAAGGCTAAAAAGTTCCTGATACAAACCATCCAGGAAATCTGGGATACCATGAAAAGACCTAACCCAAGAATAATAGGAATAGAAGAATGTGAAGAATCCAAGCTTCAAGAACAATAAAATATTTTCAACAAAATCATAGAAGAAAACTTGCCCAACCTAAAGAAAGAGATGCCTACAAACATACAAGAAGCAAATATAACACTAATTAGACTGGACCAGAAAAGAAAATCCTCCTGCCACATAATAATCAAAACATAGAGTCTCCAGAACAAAGAAAAAAATATTAAAAGTGGTAAGGTAATAAGGCATGTAACATATAATGACAAACACATCAGAAGTATACACGACTTTTCAACAGAGACTCTAAAAGCTAGAAGAGTTGGAACAGATAAATTGCAATCTCTACAAAAACACAGATGCCAACCTAGACTACTATACTCAGTAAAATTTTCAATCACTGTAGATGAAGGAAACAGTATATTTAAAAACAAATACAAATTCAAACAATATCTATCTACAAATCCATCCCTACAGAAAATACTAAAAGGAAAACTCCAACCCAAGGAGGATAACTGGATCCAAAAAAAAAAAACCACGACAAACAAGTAAAACAAAGGATACACACAAACAAATATACACACACACACACACTACTAACACCAAAGTAATAGGAAATAGCAATCATTGGTCATTAATATCTCTCATCATCAATAGACTCAATTCCCAATAAAAGCACAGGTTAATAGAATGAATGCAAAAATGGGATCCATCATTCTGCTGCATACAAAAATAAACATACCTGAGCAGTAAAGATAGACATTTCTTTAGAGTAAAGGGCTGGAAAAAGACCTAGGAAGCAAGCTGGAAGAGCTATTATAACATCTAATAAAATAGCCTTTCAACCAAAAATAATCAAGAGATAGGAAAAGACACATCATACTCATCAAAGGGAAGATTACCAAGATTATAGCTCAATTCTCAATATTTATGCCCCAAACACAAGGGCACCGGCATTTGTAAAAGAAACATTGCTAAAGCTTAAATCACACACCAAATCCCACATATTAATAGTGGGAGACACCCTATTCCCACCAGTTGACAGTACATCTATGCAAAAAATACAGGGAAATAATAAAACTAACAGTCATTATGAATGAAATAGACCTAATAGACACTTATAGATTATTTCACCCAAACACAGAAGAATATACATTCTTCTTAGTAGCTCATAGATCCTTCTCCAAAACTGACCATATAGTCTGTCACAAAGCAAACCTCAACACATACAAGAAAATTGAAATAATTCCTTGTATCATATCAGACCACCATGGATTAAAGCTGGACTTAAATAACAGAAATACCTGAAAGCCTACACACTCTTGGAAATTGAGCAACTCTCTTCTCAATGATTCCTGGGTTAGAGAAGAAATAAAGAAAGAAATTAAAGACTTTTTAGAATTCAATGAAAATGAAGGCACAACATACCCAAATTTATGGGACACAAGGAAAGCAGGCTAAGAGGAAAGTTCATAGCACTAAATACCTCCATAAAGAAATTAGAAAGTTCTCAAACCAGCAATTAAAATATATACCTAAAAACTCCGAAACAAAGAAGTGAGAACACCAAAGAGGAGTAGAAGGCAGGAAATAATCACAAACAGAGCTGAAATCAACCAGTTAGAAACAAACCAAAGAATCTGCATAACCAAGAGCTGGCTCATCGAAAGTTTTTGTGCCTGCCATTAGATGTCCCTTTCCCTAACTGGACTACATGGTTGGGCCTCAGTGGGAGAGAATGTGCTTAGGCCTGCTGCTACCAGATGGATGTCACAGGGTGGGGTGGTTCCCAAGGAATGCCTCCCTTTCTCTTCAGAGAAAGGGAGGGGGAATGGAGGGAGAGTTTTGTAAGGATGGGATTGGGAGAAGAGAAGGGAGAGGGCTGTGATCAGGATGTAAAGTGAACAATTAAATAAAATTTTAAATAAGGAAAAAACTAATATAATGTTATATAGAGAAAAGGTGAAGTAGAGCAGTAAGATAAGATTAAATGGAAGACAAAGTAAAAGAGGAAATACAAATATGGGGAACAATGAACACTAAAAGCCTTACGAAAACAGTTCTCTAGAAGTTTCCTAGAATTTATACACTAACAAATAGAAATGAAATGGAGTCACCATACAATGGGATAAACAATGTCTTAGCTATATATGCCACCAAGTGGATCCTCCAGTATCGGGAATGGGCTATGTCTTTTTGAGTCAGTGGCTAAAGGGGTCCCATAAATCAACCCTCTAAATATTACAGCTTTTTTTGTTGTTGTTAAGGTGATTGGTTATGTACCAAAACATAAGGTGTAAGCACTGTGGCTGTGAATCTACTTACTTATGGCACTAAGCATGAAGAAACTGCTTCAGACTAGAGGCTTTAGCCCAATTGACCAATGTTCATGGTTCTAGAAAGTACTTGGTACACTACTGAAGAAAAAAGTAATTATCAATATCACCCAGCTACAAAGTCTGAAATCTATAACAGAGATCTATCTGTAAGAAATAATAGTGTAATATTGACACAAATCTTATAGGAATAGCCATCTACACTTTGGTTGGATTTAAGGAACACTCCATGATATGGAAGTCATACTTCACACTATGAAGGAGGCCAAGAGACAAGACAGGCCGTGAGTCCCAAGGAATAACCTATCCATAAATCAATATGTCTCTCAGTCCTCATCCAAGAAGCTGCTTCTTCCAGAAGATAGTAATAAACACAGAAACTCACATCAGAACAATGTGCAAATATTTGGATCCCTCGGCCATAAAGGTGATATATGTGCCAAACTTCACCCCTCCGAATTCAGGTATCTAATCAAAAGAGATGGAAAGTTATAAGAACCAGGCATAGATGACCCCAAGAAACAACTTCTTCAAGCCCTCATAAGGGACTTTGACAGCATATACAAGACCTGTACAAGTTTAAAACAGGTAAAATTCTAGAATGTAGAATATAGACACAAAGTTTCACCTCTTACCTAAAAGATGTTTGTAGTTGATCTCTGCTGGGAAAGGGTGTGTAAGTTTTCTCCAGTGGAGTCCCACTGGGTATATGACTCCATGCTCAGATGTAGCTGATCCACACAAAATGGACTCTGTATTTTCTGTGCTATTTTGTTGTTCTTATTTAGACTTTGTAGCTTTGTTTTTGTCTTAGTGGTTTTTTGTTTGTTTCTTTTTAATTTTGTTTTCTGTTTTCAGTTTTCTTTGATGTTTTATTTATTTATTTTTGAGAGAGTAGCACATGGAGGCAGGTGGGTAGGGTGGTACAAAAGATCTAGGAGAAATTGGTAAGGGGAAAGAATATGGTCAATATATAATGTATAATAAAAGTTTTTAAATAAAATATAGAAAAATATTCTAGAGGCAAATATAATTAAAGCACTTCAATATATAGATATTAAAAAAAGATTTTCTGACCAGAAATGCAATAAGTAGAAAATAATACCAAGAATTAACAAATTAGGATACATGAAATAAAAAATTACAAGTGCCCAGTAAGTATTTAAAATTGTTTAACATTCTGCAACAGGAAAATTATTATAAAAACTTGTTTAAAATTTTATCTCACCCTGGTCATATTGGGAAACATCAAGAAAATAAATGCCAATAAATGATGGTAGAAATGTAAAAAAATTGTAAAGCTATTTTCAAAGTCAGCATTAAGGTTTCAGAAACTATTGAAATTGATCTGCTCTATGACTCAAATATCCTCCTTGTAATTGATCAAAGTGTTCCAATCAACATAGCACAAAGATACATGTACATTCCTGTTCATAATGACACTCTTTACAAAAAATGGAACCATTCTACATGCCCATCAACAGCTGAAATAATAAAAAAGAATATATCGCATATATACAATAAGATTTTATTCAACTTTATTATTTATTATGTATCTAACTCATATGTCTTCCTTTTCACTCATTTTTATCTTTTTTCCCCTTTCTAATCCTAACAATACTTTACTACTTAATTGTTGATACTCTTAGTGCTAAAAAAGCTATAAGGTACAGTTTACTATTCAGTATGCCAGTGCTACAGCCTTTGAATCTTATCAGGGAAATAACTGAAGCTCAGAGTTCTTACTATAAATTAACACCAGGATTGGGGACCCATCAATATATGCATGACTTCAATTTCCTTACTCCAAATTCATAGTAGGAAATGAAACCCATGTTAAGGCAAATCACTAGAAAGACTCATGTAAAATAAAAGAATCAAGCAAAAATGATGGGTAACTGTGGGACAAGTACAACAGGAAGGGAAGATATGGGGAACGGGCTTGGAGCAAGACTGAGGTCAAGATGTGTCCACACCCAAAATCTCATCTTCAGATCAGCAGGAGTAAAGATCTCTCCCTCGACTGGGCCTGTATGCTCTGGTGCCTGAATCTTTAAGAGAGAGTCAAGGAGCCTGGTGGCCAAATTACAGGTTTAACTTCCTAGCTCCCTGTAAAGACATTGTCCAGAAGCACCTGGAATTCTTCCTTATGCAAAGAAAGCACTTTCAGCGCCTCAATTCCAAATAAAAAATGTACGCTCACACCAAAAACCTCTATGCCTTCCACAAGGCTTATATAGCCCTTACTATCCCCAAATAAGGAGAGATGAAACACTGAAAGCCTTAGGAAAAGCTTATTTCTCTCTGGGCACTCAAGGCAAGAGAGTCCCTGCAGACCCACCCTGACTGGACAAGCTTCATTCCCTTCATTCTTGCCTGGTGTACAAAGGTATGTGAATACCCCAAAGGCAGAAGCAGAACAGGTCTTCGGCGAACTGTCAAAACTGAAGAACAGCACTATAGCAACAGATGTGCAAAATACAACAAAGAAAGAGATGTAAAAAACAAATAGAGAAAAAATTCTTATGACCCTTCTAGAAGTCCATGGCTCCCCAGTTTCAGAAACAAAAGATAATAAGATAGCTTTAAACTTCAACTTTCAAAAGCAGTCAGTGATCACATAGAGGTTCATATAAACAGATGAATGAAGCCAGAAAGTCAATTCAGGAGTTAAATAAATTAACAAACAACATGGATAACATGGTAAACAACGTGGGAGTGAAAATTTCACCAGCCAATGAAAAGAATGGCAAATCACAGTTATAGGACAAAATCACAAATACGTTACCTCTAAAATCATCAAAACTTTCTAGGATCTCTGGTACACTATCAAATGACTATGCTAAAAATCCATAAAAATCCATAGGAAACAATATCAAAATCTAAAGGTGTTGACAATTTATTCAAGGGAAATGTAGAAGAGAATTTCCCAAGCCAAAGCCTAGAAAAGGAAATAGACACTCAAGACACAATAAATATTTAGAACACCAAATAAAGATAGCTAGAGGAAAAAAATCTCTACAACACATAGTCAAAATGTCAAAATTTAAAAGGGCAGAGGTTGTCATTCAGTAGTTGAGCTCTGGCTACCACCTGGGAGAGCCTAGATTTAATCTCCAGAAACTCCTACCCTGGAAAAATATTTTTAAAAAACTATGATATTTAAACATGTTAGGGAAAAATTGCAGCTCAACTACAAAAGCTAACATATCAAAGTAATATCAGTTCTCCAGTCAGAAGCCCTAGATGCTAGGAAACCATGGGATGAAATATCAAGCCCTGAATATAAATAACTGACAGTCAAAAGCACCATGCTATACCCAGTGAAGCTAATGTCTCAAAATTAACAAAGCAATAAAAGCATTTTTTGTTAGTTATTTTTTTATTTACAATATCTCCCTTCCCAGGTTCCCCTCCAAAAAAAGAAAAAATAAAATACAATAAGAAAAAAATTAAATAAAAAAAACTAAAACTAAAACGATCCTCTGTTCCCTCCCCCCTCCCCCTTCCCCCACCCCACCCTCTCCCACTTACTGGCCCTGGCATTCCCCTACACTGGGGCATAGAACCTTCACTGGGCCAAGGTCCTCTCCTCCAATTGATGACCAGCTTGGCCATCCTCTGCTATATGCATGCTGCTGGAGCCATGAGTACCCCCTTGTAAACTCTTTGGTGGGAGTTTTAGTCCCTGGGAGCTCTGAGGGTACTAGTTAGTTCATATTGTTTTTCATCCTAAGGGGTTGCAAACCCTTCAGCTCCTTGGGTCCTTTCTCTATCTTCTTAATTGGGGACCCTGTGCTCAGTCCAATAGATAGCTGTGAGCCTCTACTTCTGTATTACTTGGGTACTGTCAGAGCCTCTCAGGAGAGAGCTATCTCAGGCTCCTGTCATCCAGCACTTGTTGGTATCCACAATAGTGTCTAGATTTGATGATTGAATATCGGAAGGATTCCCAGGTTGAGTAGTCCCTAAATTGTCCTTCCTTTAGTCTATGCTCCATAGTTAGCCTCTACAACACCCTTCCAATGGGTATTTTGTTCCCCCTTTTAAGAAGGAACTAAGTATCTTCACTTTGTTCTTCCTTCTTCTTGAGTTTCTTATAGTTTGTGGTTTGTACTTTGTGTTTTCTGATCTTCTAGGCTAATATCAGAGAATGCATACTATGTGTGGTTTTTTTGTGATTCGGTTACCTCACTCAGGATAATATTCTCCAGGTCCATCCATTTCCCCAAGAATTTCATAAATTCATTGTTTTTAGTAGCTGAGTAGTACTCCATTGTGTAGACATACCACATTTTCTGTATTCATTCCTCTGTTGAGGGACATCTGGGTTGTTTCCAGTTTCTGGCTATTATAAATAAGGCTGCTATGAATATAGTGGAGCATGTGTCCTTATTACATGTTGGAACATCTTCTGGGTATATGCCTAGGAGTGGTATAGCTGGGTCCTCTGGTAGTACTATGTCTAATTTCCATAGGAACTGCCAAACTGATTTCCAGAGTGGTTGTACCATCTTGCAATTCCACCAGTAATAAAGGAGTATCCTCTTTCTCTACAACCTCACCAGCATCTGCTGTCACCTGAGTTTTTTATCCTAGCCATTCTGACTGGTGTAAGGTGGAATCTCAGGGTTGTTTTGATTTGCATTTCCCTGATGACTACCAATTTTAAACATTTCTTTAGGTGCTTCTCAGCCATTCAGTATTCGTCAGTTGAGAATTCTTTGTTTAGCTCTGTACCTCATTTTTTAATAGAGTTATTTGTTTCTCTGGCGTCTAACTTCTTGAGTTCTTTGTATATATTGGATATTAGCCCTCTATCAGATATAGGATTGGTAAAGATCTTTTCCCAATTTGTTGGTTGTCATTTTGTCCTATTGACAGTGATTTTTGCCT
>JADRCD010181853.1:0-10674 GCA_019843815.1 Montemys delectorum
TTCTGATGCAGCTGTTTTCCATGATTCAAGATGAAGAAATCAGAGGCCACATTGGTATACAATAATCATGAAAGCTATATATTAAAAACCTTAGGCTAGATGTGGTAGTGGGCACTTTTAATGATAGCCCTCTGAAGGCTGAGTCAGGAGAATCTCCGTGAGTTCAAGGCCAGCTTGGTCTATGAAGTGTGTTCTAGGCCAGCCAGTGTTACATATCCTGTTTCGAAAGAATCTTCTCAAACATTATTTTTCCCTCCATGTAACACTGGTTGTAGAATATAATATAAAGATAAGCAAAAGAAACAATACTGGATTAAAAATCCTATTTCTAGGTACTAAATTTCAGCCACTAAAAATTCCAATTAGACTTCTCTAGTATTTCTTCATTGAGTACATTGTTCATTTGTGCTTCATTTTCAATATCCTTTGTATCTCTAGTTACTGTAAGACACTAAGACAATGTCACTGGCTGTCCAGTAGCCCTGCAAAAGCCACTAAAATAAATCAGCTTCTTATGTATATTTTGTGAAAAATGCAAACCTGCTTTGTCAAGTGATCATTTCCGTTTGGTTCCATGTCTCTCTGAGAACAAAATGTGTCTTTCTGTCTCCTGGACTGACTGTTCTGCTCTTCTAGGACTAGGCCTGGAGCTGTGGTGTGGGGAGAAGATGGTGGACTAGCGCCCTCTCCGAGTTTCCCTGAAGGCTTGGGTGCATTTCTGCATCTTACTAGCAACTCCTCATGTCCCTGTTTCAGACCTAGCTCTTCTGTTTAAAACTTACGTTGTGTGTTCTCCAGTCCCATCCTCCCCACACCCTCTACCCCTGCCATTACCCCTGGTTTCTGCAAATGCCAGCAGGCACTAGTGGAATCAGCATCTACTGTAATCCTCTTGGAAGTGTGGAACTCTCGTTATTTGTTGCAAACATGATACATTTGATTTGTGTGTGCATGTGTGTACATGTTTGTGTGTGCACACATGCTTGTATGATCATGTGTGTGTGTGTAGGCCAGAGCTGATATTGGGCATCTTTCTCAGTTACTCTCTCTGCCTTGTCTTTTGAGACAGGGTTTCCTCCTTGCACCTGGATCTTACCGGTTTGGCTAGGCTGGCTAGGAGGCAATCTTCAAGGATCCCCCTGTCTCTGCTTCCTTGGTGCTGTGGTTACAAGCATGGGGTGCCATCTCTGGCTTTTTAAGTGTATTCTGGGGATCTGAATTTAGGTCATCATGCTTTTAGGAAAAACATTTTATGGACTGAGACTCTGATATGTTTTATGAATCAGTAATATATATCACACATATATAACAACATGTATACATATGTATGCATAAATACATATACATATTTATATGCCTTTAGAAATGCTTTGCTAATTGTTGCTACTAATACTTAGGGAATAATTCCAATGCTGATATTAGAACATAATGTGAACGTGTTTCTCCTAACTTCAGCTGCAAAAGAAGTCACCGGTCAGTTGGAGCTGCTAGATCAAAGGTGAGGAAATGTTAAACATGTGAGCTGATGCTTAGAGCGTTCACTGTCATGCAACACACAGACAGCATATTCTTCTTGTATTAGCCAAGCTAGAACTTACGAGCCATAAAAGACTGTTGACCAGCTGTGTTCTCCAGCATTTTGAGAAAGTGGAAGTCCAAAGACCAGTGACTGGACCTCGGGGATACAAGATATATGATGATGGATTTCTTCCAGAGTTCCAATTCTTAGCCTGGAATCAGCCAGAATGAGTTTGGCAGTTACGTACTTTTGCAATGAGGGACATGCAGACACCCTGCACCATGGTTTGGTTCTGGTGAAGAGAACAGTTACACTGCATCCAGAGAAGCAAGTTCTCCTGGCCAGAATTGCTGCTCAGCTGTGTGGATTCCCAAAAGCAGATGAAGTATTGCCATATGCGGGATTTCAGTCCTAGAAAGCCTGGGGCCTACATCACAGCTTCTCTGTTGCCTCCTGTGTCAGGTAAGACTTGGCATTTTCATTGTGAAGCAAATCCCAGAATGCTTGAAGATTTGCTAACATGATACAAGGAGCTCCGCTGTTGCTCTTGTTTTCTGTCATGTCTGCTCTGCAGCTTTTCTGTGCTCAGAGAGTGAACAAGGGCAGGCGATTGTGACCATGTGGTATGTTTTAGAAATTTCTGGATTGAAGACCCTGGTCTTGTAATTCACCTGTTGGGAATGTGTGAAAGGTCAGCTTGTGGCTTGTTTGTGTAACATCGATGGCAGAACGTGTACCAGCCACAAAGCCTGTTATTACAGTAAGCTGATCTTGGTAGTGAATAAACACAATCCCATCTTCATTATTTGTACTTCCATTCTGAGACACTGTGAGGTTCACACATGTCCACAATGCTTTCTGTTCTCACTTGCCATGCCCTTTACTCCCGGGTTGGTTCACATCTTTGTAGGTTTCCAGTGCACAATGCAGATGCTACCTGTGTATAGCAGTGTTCCAATCCCTTCAGCTCCTTGAGGGACTACCTCGACATACAGGCATGTACAACTCACACAACCACATCCACTCACACACCTCACTGCCTCACATCTCCTCACCTTCTCTCACCCACTCACACATACACATTCACATTCACAAGCGCAATTACCCACACACTATATGCTCACACACAAACTCAGACCTCCTTATACACCCACGTCCACACACAGCTCACAGGCACACACTTAGACCCCCACAGACACCTACACCCACTTATATACCTCACACTCATATACCTTATTTACACACTCACCTCCCCGTATCCACTCACACACACACCATGCACATCCCACACTCATAACCTTCTCACTTACACACTCCCAGACTTCATGTGCTCACTCTCGCACACACACCCACACTCTCCTAGCCGCTTGCATGTGACAGCACACAGCTTGACATCAGTGTTACATGAATTCTTCCTATCTTGAAGACCACGAGTCATTATCTATTTTTCAGTGTAGACCCTTTATTATTTCCTTTTCTTTTTTTTTCTGTAAGAGACTATATTTTCCAAGCATTATCTTTATTGTTACAAGCTTAGAGATATTTAAAAATAATGTTCAAAACTCTTTTCAAGCATCATGAGGATAGGAGCCCTTTGCTATGTCCTCCCTGGGCCCAGCTGCTGAGAGACAGGGATACAGGAGTGTGGTGCTCACAACCAAGGTCCTGAAGGACCGAAAAGGGTGAGTTTTTTTTTTTTTGCCTCATTTTTTTTTTTTTTGCTTGTCTGTCTATTTGTCTACCTACCTATTTATCTATCCATTTGCTTTGCTTTGAGTATGTTTAATGAAAGCCAGGAGTTGGGAAAATCATTATTTTGTTTGTAGATTACCTAGCTACAAGACAGAACCACCCCAGCTGTGCTGATGTTCCTGCCTCTGTGCTGGTAACAGTGCTTGGCAAACACACTTTTCCCACAGTTCCTTTGGCATGGCAGGGCCTCTGATTTGTTTCGTTTATTGTGTTTAAATATACATAGCTTAAAATTGCCACTTTAGCTCTTTTAAAGTGGAAGTCCAGTGACTTTAGGTAAGTTCACGTTGTACGGCCATTCATACCCAGGACTGTTGTGTCAGTGCAACCTGAGATTCTGTACCCTTTGAAGAGTGAACTCCCCCTTCCTGTCATCCGCTGACCCTGGTGATCACCAGTCTGCAATACTCTTACTATTATCACTTGTCTCTGTGATTTTCACTAGCTCAGGTACCTCCTGCTAGAGAATCACATGATACTTGCCCTTCTGTATCCAGCTCATTTCACTAAGTGGGAAGTTCTCAGCGTTCACGCATGGCCAGTGGTGTGTATGCTGGAGCATCCTTCCTTCTTGAGATGGAATGACATTCCCGGGTATTGTGGCTTAGTCATTCATCTATCCACCCATAGCCGGCTTGCTCTGGCTTTCTGGATCCTGTGAAGAAGGCTGCTACGAACATGGGTATATGTATACTTTTGGGTTGATGGATCATATGGTAGTAATTCTGTGTTCAATGCACTGGCAATGTCCCAGGCTCCCAGTCAGGATGAATCCTCATCAGGGCTGTTTTCTTTCTTCTGCCTTTTATTTTGTAAGTAATAGCCCTCATACTGTAAAGCGGTATCCATGGTTTTGATTTCCACTTTCCTTGTGACCAGTGATGTTGGACATGCCTTTATTGGCCATTTGCATATACTCTAGGGGAGAAATATTCTTTACCCAATATTTTTAAAGCTAAAGTTGTTGGGCTTTCTGTCATCATTAGATTCTTTGCATTTGCATACCTAATAGAGTGAAAGTAATTGCATCATTCAGCCAGCCCACACCTCCCACCTTCATGAACATGGTATTACCCTATGCTAGACCTTTTTCCTGTTCTGATGGCCACTGGGACCTCAGCTCCAGTATCTAGGACCTGATCTGTTTCTGTGGACAGACTACATGTAATACTAAGGGATTTTTGAAGGGGCTGAAAAAGCAGGCTGTAAGAAACAAACGAGCGGATTTCTCTCATGTAAATTGATGGGAAAGCTCACCTTCCTTTGAGCTTACTGCTCACTGGGTCCTAACTTCTGCCTGTAGACATGATCTAATGACTCAGAGGGGAGTAGCGTCCTGGAACAAAACCCACTTTGGCACTTACAGCTTGCCTAGATGAAAGCTTACAATTTTTCTTTTCTTAAACCTTTCTTTGAAACTGAGGACTTAATGTGATTTAGGCCCATGGAACCCTGTCATTCCCACTCAGTCTTCCTCAGCTATGGCACCTTTACTCCACATGCTCTCTAAACACAGATAATTACCATGGTAACTGCAGTGTTTCACGACTCTCACGCACACACTTGCACCTTTCTTAAAGAAACAGATTGCAGCGATGGAGAGTTAAAACAGTAAATCACCAGAATGTTTTTTATTTGTTGTTACAAAGCTGTCAGAATTTAGAGACATGCTGGACATTGTCACCCTCTATCATGGCACTGGGAAAATATAGACATTTGTCCAGGCCCTTTGACGTGTTGCCAGGAAGTAGGGACTTGTTTGAAACATTGTGTAAAGAATGAAGGATGGGTGTCCAGATTGTGGGGGTCAGGGAACACTCAGAGCAGAAAATGTCATTAGAACTCAAAGACTGGAATGGGAGGGTTTTAACCTGACACCTTTACAGGCCAATTCTCTTTGGAGAAATTAGTTATAATCACTCTAATGTTGGTAAGAGCTCGGGCAAACATGGCTTTTTGGTACATCTAATTTTATCCTTGGCTGTATTTGGAAACATGCACAATTTTTTTTGTCCCCTCTGAAGCCTCTCTTCCCCTGTGGCTATGTAAACAAGCATTTTCTTGCTCCATGTAAGTTGGCTGAGTGGCCAACAGAATGAATCCCATATGATGCTTTTACCAAGAGGCATCTCCACGCAACTCCTATGGCAGCATCCTCAGTATGGGTGCTCCAGAGACCCAGGGAATGCCACTATGTGTGCTTCGTGAGCTACAACTCTTTCACATATAAAGACAGCAAGCAGCTGTCTGTAACCCGACAGGTAATCAGACCAGCTTTTCTTCGCAGTGGCTCTGACTCTTTATCATCAGTTGCTCTGTCTGTCTCTGGGATGCTAATGTTTTGGTGGGTGAGAAGAGAAAACACTCTTCTGTTTGATTGTTTTCTTTTAAATTAAATGTAGTAGTAAATCTCAGACAATGTGACTACTACTGGGCCTCTCACAGTAACTCAACAGCAAGAATGAGCTTGGGCAGTGTGGAGGTAAATGCTTCTTGGTGCTTAGCTTGGAACACAGCCAAGCCCTTCAACATCAACGCCAAATTGGGAAGGTCTACCTGCAGTTTTTATATCCTTTGCCTGAAGATTCATTTCTCGTTTGCAAGATAGAGCCCCAGAATTTCAAGGACAATCTTTCTATACTTCTCTAGAAGGCACACATAGGTAATGTTGGAATGAGAACCTATTTTTTAGCCTAGCGAACATGTATTTTGTGGTCCTTATCTGACATGTGCGTAACCTTCTGCACTTTCTATAATTTAATTAGAATTCCATAAACCTAAATTCTACCAACTCAGAGGCTGTTCAGCTGCCAATGTGAACTTACCGCCTAGGGAAGGAAGAATAGAGATATGACCTAATTCTGGCCTTTCTACTGCAGAACTGCCCCCAAAGAAGGAGAGATGAAACATGAAAAGAAGAGCCAGCTTGAGTGTGCCTTCTTGTGTATTGGCTAGAGGGTTCAGGAGGGGCTGTATGGAGAAGAGACTCAACAGATGTAAGAAAAAGGGCCACAGTTTTAAGATGATCAACCAACTGATGGTGTGATTCACCACACTTTGGGTCCAGTTCTCACTGTGCCATCCTGATTGCACAAGCCTGGGTTGGTGACTGACATCAAGATCATGTTCATCCTTAACTCGGTGCCCTAAGAGGGGTGCTTGGTGCAATCTTCACATTTAGTATGGAACTCATTCCCATGTGTCCTGCCAGGAACACCTGCTGACTGCACGCTTCCTCCTCATCCTTCGGATCCCTGTTCAAAAACTGCTTTCTCCGAGGATCTTCCCTCCTACCTCTAGAAAGGTCAGGAACAGCCCCTTCTGATGGGGACCATGGTCTCTATGTTCTGATGGGCATTATGGCCTCAATTTATTATTGGTGTGGTGACTTGACTGTCTATATCTCCCATGAATCAACAAACACCAATGGGCCAGAGGCTGTGGTCCATCTCTAGTTGCTAGTATGGGGCACAGAGCATGAGCTTAACAAATGTATAGTAATAGCATTGAACCAATGGGCCATGTCCCCAGTGGATGCTGCTGATGGGCATCTGCCTCTTACCAAGTTTCATACTTGCTCTTTATACAACTCCATGAAGATAACCCTTATGGGGCTCTCCTTACTTGGCACCAGCCTGTCTGCTGTTTGGATTTGTTTCCATATCAGCAAGCTCTTTTTTTTTTTTTTCTTGCCTGTAATCTTAGCATTAGCACACAGGAGGTAGAGGCTATCCTCTTGACTACAAAGTGAATTTGAGGCCAATCTAGACTAAATGAAAAATTTTAAAAAATCATTTTACTAGATGAATATTGTAGTACCATTGTATACTGTTTTTTCTTTGTGTGTGTGTGTGTTGATTTGTATGTACATATACATACATGTGGAAACCAGAATTCAACACATGTGTCTTCCGCAGTCACTTTCCACCCTGGTGGAGCCTCATAATTCTACTAGACTGGCTTGGCCAGTGTCTATGCTTCCCCAGAGCTGAGAATATAATGAAGCCCTCGGCTCAGCTTTTTAACATGGGTTCTAGGAATCTAAGTTCATGTGTCCATGCTTGTGTTGTAAGCACTTTACTAAGCCATCACCCCAGGGTCTGAGGCAGGGTCTAAGGTCGCCTTGTCCAGCCCTTGTTTGCTGGACTTCAGGGAACCTGTGACCCTGCATGAGGTGGGGGTTGTCTTTCCCCTGCTTTTCTCCCATGCCCTCTCAACCTTTTCTCAGACTTGGCACATGGTGTGCCCCAGGGGAAAATGCCTTTGCTTTCTCTATTTTGGCTGGGAAAAATGGCCACCTATACCCAGAGTCATCTCCAGTCAACTTCATTGTCCTTTACCATGCCAGGGAGATGGACCTTCTTCATGTTCCTATCATTTTGTACTGTAATTATTTGTAATTATTTGTTTCACTTGCAGGCTTCTGGAGGAGACAGATCATGTTATTTATCTCCATTTTGTCTCTATCACTTAATACAACATCTATCATTTAATATTTAGAAAAAGAAAAAGAAAAAGCTCTTCCACAGTTTTACACACACATAGCGGGAGATTGCTAATTTTTCCATCAGTGTTAGCTCTAAAGTTAGAATCCAAGGCCTTGTAGGCACAGATATAATCCTTATTCTACAGCTATGACATTGAGCCAATTTTTATATTGGATGAACAAGATAACTGAGCCCTAGAAAGAAAACCCACTTGATATATTTGTTGTTGTTTTTACATTGATATTTGGGGTTTTGCTAATGTTAGGAAATTACCAAGAAATTGAAGTGTTGCTTTTACTTACATATTTCCAATCCTTCTCCAGAAAGGGTGTTTTTTATTGTATCAATGCACAAAGCACTCAGCCCACTTTCTCATAACTTCTACTCTCTGAGCTTTCTGGGTCTGTATCCAGTGAATACAATTCTTCCAATGGCATAGTTCATAGCCACTATGTTCCTTCTTTGCCTACTCCCCTATGGGGACATACTTAAGTCTATCTTCCTTCTGTACCTGTCAACTTCTCATCTTTACAATGCAATGTGACACTATAAGAGGGTCTTCTTTTGGTTTCTTGATCCCAGCTCAGTTATCCTTTGCCATCACTGACCATCTGGATTTGGAACTACCCAGGAGATATTTGTCTGGTTATGCCTGTGAGGCTATTTCCAGAGTGGTTTCACGGAGGAGAGTCGATCTGCCCCGAGTGCTGACAGCTCTGTCCCATGCGATCCCAGAATGAATGGGGGAAGGAGAAGCCAGCTGGGCAGTTGCTTTCCTCTTCTGTGCTCTCTGACTAGTACTGTGTGACCAATGGCCTCACACTCTGGTGCTGTGCCTTCCCTATTGTGGTGGAAAGCAGCCCCACACTCTCTCCTTCCTGAAGATGCTTTTGTTAAGTATTTTGTTACAGAGATGACCAAAGCATAAGTTTGGCCTTTCACATGGGTTTAATGATGGAATGAGATAAGCTGGAATGAGGGTCACATATCCCACCAGGAAACAGAGGAAGAGCCAGCTAGCATCCCATAACCTCCTTTGAGGACCTTCTACTGGCCCAAGGCACTTCTTCATTCTGGTACCTTTTGAGCCAAACCTTTCACGCATGGATCTCTGGGGGATACTAAATGTCTAAATATGTAGGACCATATGCTATCTTATCTTTCTACACAACATCTGCCTTTGTTCTCTCCCTCCTCCCACAGACATTTATTGATAGGAATCTTCTAGCATTCCCTATTTGGCCTGACCAGGGCAGGGTGTGATCTGTATGCAGTCCTTCTTTCTGTGTGCTAAAGATGAATGTACATTTCTGTGCATCATGCCACTCTAGTCATATTGCTCTTTCAGCAAATCTGAAACAGAAACATACAGAAAACCATTTTATGATGTTTCCACACGAACTATGGTCGCTGCTGTGTAGGCAGCCCCTCTCTGTCTTTTGCTTTTTTAAGGCCAGTAGTGATAAGCCCATTGTGATAAGACCTTCAAGTATTTGACACCATTGATTTTCAGCCTATTGAGGTCTTCTATGTCTTGATCTTGTTAGGCTATGTAGTACCTAGGTCACCCCTTTGGCTTGAACATTGTCTTCCCTGCCTTTTTGTTTCAAATAGAAATGTCTTTTACATGACAAGTTCTTGGGAACTTGGATTGGCCTCACTTTCATTAAAATGGTGTGCCAGATCAGTATAACTTTTATATTGTATTAGAAACTATGCAAAGATATTGAGAGAGAAATCTTGAAAGGAGCCCATGTTCTCAGGGATTAAGGCAATTACAGAGATAGGTAGGTAGGTAGATAGACACTTAGATAGTTAGATAAGGAGATAGATAAATAGTAGATAGATAGATAGGTAGATAGATAGATGGATGGATAGACTTCATTAAGCAGCTGATGGAAATGAAGATTCTTAGCATGTTCTCTGTCTTAATTACGTAGTCAGAAGCTCACAGTTTTAAGTTTTATTGCATTATGATGAGAAAAGTTACATGATTTCAATTTATCTGAGTTTGTTAACATTTAAAAACATATTTTAAATAAATAGAATTAAAACACATTCTTGTTTTCCTTTTGTACCCCAAATCCTCCCAGAGAACCCCCTTCAATACCTACAAGATCTTTTTTGTCATATTCTTTAATATTTGTAAATTATTATAACAACAAAAATGAGTATTATAAAAGTTGTTTGATATAAAACAACAATCAATTTAGCAGTCTTATGTAGATGCTTGCCTAAAACAACACTGAAAATACATGTTTTTCTCAATATAAATTTTAAATAACTCTAAACATATTAACTATATATTTCAAAATAATACATCACTACTAGTATTTTCTTAAATGAACATAAATATATAAAGTCTTTTGTTTGTTTGTTTGTTTTTGAATTTAGTGGAGCTTAAAATCTTGGCTCTTACTGTGGTACAAGCCCAAAATAAGAACAATTTTTAAACATTGGATTTCATTGTAATAAGGCTATACTTCAATGACCCTCACATCACCAAAGGATTTTACCTCCATCGAAGCTAAGCTGAGAGTTGACAGTTCTGCTGCACCAAGGAATGAATTGTAGGCATGATTTTTGGATACAGACTTACTGCTATGGTCAAAGCTATTAAACTTGAGTGAGTGTCATTATTCTCAGGCCACAGAGAAAGGTTACATTCATTTAAGAATGGTGTGTGTATGAAAGTCAATCACCAACTGTTTCAATGAACAATAGTTCTACTTGGAGGGTGGCACAGACATTAGATGAGGGTAAGAATCTGGTTCAATGGCTATGATAATTTGGAAAAGCATTCATCTCAGAGAAAGAGTAACTTATAAAGTCCTCTTCTTCAAACTTGATACAAGAGTTAGAAACGTCAAGCAAAGCATTCAGTCTCAGTCTTTGTTGTTCTTGTACAAGCCCCAT
>JADRCD010181858.1:0-42640 GCA_019843815.1 Montemys delectorum
ACAGAATAGCTAAATAATAATGCACCCAACATGAGACCATTCCCATGAACAAGCTCCAATCCCTAACATTAAGGATACTCTGTTATTCTTCCAGTCATGAGTCAAGAACACCTATCCCCTGAGAGGCTCCACCCATAAGCTGACACAGAGACCACAGACAAGCAGTGGATGGATCTTGGGGACTCTTATGGAAGTCCAGGGGGATTGCAGGCTTTGAAGGGAATAGGACCTCTATGGAAAGACAAACAGTCAAATAACACAGACACTTGGGGCTCTCAGGAACTGAACTACCAATCAGAGGACATACAGGGACAGAACCTAGGGCTCCCTCAACATACATAGCTTTAACATAGCTTGGTTTCACGTAGGTCCCAGACAAATGGAGAAGGCATCTAACCCAAAGGCTGTTGCCTTTATTTGAGATATATATATTCTTCTAGCTTGTTTGCCTTGTTGAATTTCAGAGTGAGAAGAAGCACCTAATATCACAGACTTGATGTGTCAGGGTCAGAGTCAGGGTCAAGTAATACCCAGTAAGGGCCCACCCACTCAGAGCAGAAGGGGAGAGGAGTGGAGGTATTGTTCTGGAATGGGATGAATGCGAGTGGGTACTTTGCAGGATAGTAAGTAAAAATCTATCAATCAAACAAACAAACATAAGATTAAATGTGCAGATTGTCAATTTGATGCTCTCCTGGAACTCATAGGCATGTACTCTCTATAGTTTTCTTATTTGCTATTTTATAAATCTATTTTCACTTTGAATTAAAAATGTTTTAAAGTTGATTAGACAAGTTCAGGCTATATATGGTATTTGTCCAGTGTGTCTGAGTCCTTGAATATTGCCTCCTTAGTCCACTCTAAAACAAGCAGGGCAGCGCAGCACTGTCCTAATTCTCAGGAGGTAGAGGCTGAATATTTAGTGTTTCAAGACACTTGGCTTCATATGGACTTCTGGCAATCCTGGGCTACATGTGGTTGGCTGCTTCAAAATAACCGCACAAGAAAGCAAACAAGCATGCAAGGAGACAAACAAATGCAAAACACAATAACAAACAAACAAACCCATCAAAATAAATTGCTCACTATCAAGACAAGTCACATGCGGTGTCCTGATGGGCATAAAGGACTCACCTGCTTTGGAAACTGCTCTTAAAATCTCCAATCTCAACAAGGTCAGGCAGTCACACCAGACTCCAAGGCTCAGAGTGTCTTGTGCAGCCATTTGAGTCCTTATATACTCCTTCTTCCCTCACCTCCCCTTTGTAGCCACACCTCTCAGGCCAAAGCTGACACCTGATAGGATGATGAAGTCTCCACCTATTAGAGTAGAGTGAATTAGACAACTGAACTTGTCTAATGAAATGTACAAAATCTGACAAGGCAACAATCCCAGCCCATCCAGGACACTTCTCCTCAAACTCTGAGCTTTGTGATTTTTTTTCTTCTCCCACATTAATTTGCAACTTATTTCTCAGGTATTCCTGAACTATTATGTAGCCTGAGCTGATAGGTAGGTCTCAGGATTCAGAGTAGTGATATGAGATAGGGTGTGTCTAGTATGATTAGATCTCCAGGACTTTAAGGGCAGACCCATAACTGAAGAACCAATCACCAAGTCAATGTGAATACAGTAAATATATCCTTTGTTTCTCTCTCTCCCATTCCCTCTGTCTTTACATCTCTCTGTCTCTCTCAGTATCTCCTGGTCTCTCTGCTCTCCCCTCTGTCTCTCTGTCTCTCTGTCTGTGTCTCTCTCTCCCTTTCTCTTTTCTGCGTCTCTCTAAATTTGATTTTATTTCTGTACCCAGCTTTGTCTGTGATAATTTCATACAGGAGTGAGTTTAATTCTGTTTATGTACTGTATAAATGGCTTGGATATTTCAAGCAGAGCTGTTCTTCCACAGGACTAGAGGTCTATTCCTAGCTTCCACATTCCAGCTCAAAACCATTTACAACTCCAATTATAGGAGCTATGTCACTCTCTTCTGCCTTCTTAAGGTAGTACATGCTAGCATATAAGCAGGGACAACATATATGCCTAAAAGAATAACAAACCAGCTTGATGAATTTCTGTAGATATTATTATGTTATTATGCCTTTTATAAGAGTTCTTGTGAGGCACAGACAGGCTAATCTCTCAGAGTTCAAATCTTGTATGCCATCTGTATGTGTATAGATGCCTCTCCATATTTTATGGAGAGTTCATAGATAGCCTCAGCTACTTAAAATAAACAAAGATCAAAGAAAACAGAGAATCCAGTGTTTACATTTCACATTTGAACCCCATCACACCACAGGAAGAATCAAGGAGATTTCAATGTTTTTGACAACAGTTTGTGTAAGGTAATTTTCATCACATAGATTGAAATAGTTCCTCTTTGAAAAGTCAAAAAACCTGAGATTGGCCTGATACCTGAAAGCCCATTAACTAAACCAGTCTGATTCAGTTTTATTTGTTTTTTAATTTAGTAGCTCTTTATATACTGCCTTTTCAATTTATTTTTGAGGAAGTCTTTCACTCTAGCTGAAGTTATTTGAAACTCCAATTAGTAACAATCCTCCAGCCTCAACATTCTACCCAGTAGGTTAACTGTTGTGAGCCAACACACCTGGCTGAGTTTTCTTTACAGGTGATGCGCATGCTTCTGAGTGTGAACCACATTGGCTTTACTCTGTTCCTGACACTAGACATGCACACAAAACCTCCTCAAATATACTCTGAAAAATTGTGACAACCATATTGTCACAATGCATACTCTTTCCTGGAATATGTAGGTGAGTTGGATGCTCTGTCTTCTCAGCTTGTTATCTAATCAGAGGGCTGAAGCAGGAGGATGCCTTGCAATTATTTTTGCTAGGCAGTAATTCTGTAGATGTAGACAATTGGAAATGGTTCCTTAGAATCAGGAACCCTGATTCCCTCTCTACAGCTCTCTGGTTTCTGTTCTCTCTACAGCATTCAGTGACCTAGATATGCTGGATTCTCTCTCTCTCTTTTCTCTCTCTCTCTCTCTCTCTCTCTCTCTCTCTCTCTCTCTCTCTCTCTCTCTCTTTGGTGTGTGTGTTTGTGTGTGTGTGTGTGTGTGTGTGTGTGTGTGTGTGTGCGAAAGACGTTTTGTGTTTAGCTGGAAGTAATTCTGGCTGGAATGAGGGATATTGAATTTTAATCTTTTTTAAACATTGATTTTCAATGATATTTCTTATCTCTTTAACCTCTTTTTAGTCAACCAACCACAGGAGGTAGTTGGAAAGGAAGGTTAAGAGGGAAAGTGGACCTGTTTAGAAAGTCTTTTTGTACAACTGCAGTCTGTGTTCAAAGGTCAGAAGCAGCAGGTCAGTCCACTCACAAACACTTCATTGATACAGCAACAGTGCTGTCCATTACAGTCTGATTAGCAGTCTGATTACTGAACTGCAGTAGTGGAACTTCCTAGCAGAAATAGCCAAGCCTCAGCCTGGGCTGGAATCAAGAAAAGGGACCAAGAGGAATTCATGAAGAATGTCTTTGTTGTGCCTCTCTCAGGGAAGCAAAGATCACCAAATATGTGAGACTCAGAAGCATTGCATAGATAGATCTATAAACAAGCCAAGTTCAGCCTCCATCACTGTCTGTGAAATCCTTTTTATACTCTTTCCAAACATCATATATCCTTCATGGGTCACACATTTACCTGTTTCAGTTGACATCACTTCCAAATAGCTCAAATCCTCAGAAGTGACAAGAAACTGCAATACATGGCAAGAATTTTTGGGTATTTTTCTTGCTATGGATTCTGGACAAATTCAGCTCAACTATGCAGTGCATACCAATACATGCATGTTCTTAGCATAAAACCTTTCATCATTTGTATTTTCTCTTGCTTGCTTTAGCAGAACACCCTGTCTTCTGTGTCTGCTTCAGAGTCTCCTGAGAGGCTCTGACAGTACCTGACTAATACAGAAGTAGAGGCTCACAGCCATCCATTGGACTGAGTACAGGGTCCCCAATGAAGGAGCTAGAGGAAGGACCAAAGGAGCTGAAGGGGTTTATAGCCCTTTAGGAGGAACGACAATATGAACTAACTAGTACCCTCAGAGCTCCAAGTGACTAAAACTCTAACCAAAGGGTACACATTGGGGGACTCATGTCTCCAGCGGAAATCCTATAGCAGAGGATGGCCAGGCCAGTCATCAATGAGAGGAGAGGAACTTAGCCCTGTGAAGGTTCTATGCCCCAGAGTAGGGAATGCCAGGGCTAGTAAGCAGGAGGAGGTTAGACGATGAGCAGGAGGAATGGGGAGGGAACACTGGATTGTTTTTGGTTTTGGTTTGTTTTATTTTATTTTTTTCCTTTTTTTTCTTTTTCTTTTTTCTTTTTTCTTTTTCTATGTCTTTTTGGAGGGGAACCTGGGAATGGAGATATTGTAAATAAGAAAAAATCTAATAAAAAAGAAACTACTAAAAAAAAGATTCTTTCAAGCGTCTTCCTTAGTCTTTTATCACTGTCGATTTCAGCTAAACAATCTTTCATGTGTTGCCCCAGCAAAACACCATCCAAACTGTTTTCCAAAGAACAGGTAAGTTTCCACTTCACAAGTAGGAGAAACTCAACTGCCTTTAATACTAGCATTTATTTCAATTTAAGCCTGACTATCTTGCATGTCCCTTTATTTCCAGCAAAAGAAAAGCAGAGGCAAGGTTATCCCTTTGATTTTTGTAGGCTGTCCTGGTCTACTCAGTTCCAAATAGCCTGAGTTAAAACTCTGTCTGGAAAACCAAACAACAAACAAACAAAATTATTTCTATCTGCTCAATGATACATGGTTTGTGCTCTTCGTGGAGACAAGACTGTCCTAAAACTTGTAGGATGCAGCAGGATTTCTTGATCTCAATTCTCATATAAATGTCTGATCCATTGCTTAATATTTGTACTGGCTATTCCTGGTTGTCGACTTGACTATATCTGGAATGAACTACAATCTAAAATTAGAAGGCTCCCCTGTGGTCCTAATCTGGAGGCTGAGAGATACAAGTTTCTGACCTGAATCTTGGCATGGGATCTGAAGGCATAGTGTCTATGAATCCCAGAAGATTAAGATAGGAAGAGTTTGAGGTCAACTGGGATTAAAGGTGTGCTGGCACACAACTTTAATCCAGGCCACACCTTTTTTGGAGACCTATACAAGGCCATTGGGAACAGGAAGGCTCTCTCTGCTTTTCCTTCTTGCCTTGTAGAACTGAGCATCTGCTAAATCCTTGAACTTTAATTCACAGCTGTTGCTGAACAGTGTTGCGAGCTGGACTACAGACTGTTAAGTCATCAATAAATTCCTTTACTATATAGTGACTACCATAAGTTTTATAACTCTACAGAACTATGACTAATACAATACTTAATTAAAATTTCCTGGGTTTTTTTTTTTGCTTTGATTTATGTGCATTCTTGTTTTATTCTTCTGTCTTTTCTTTTCTTTTTTTTTGTCTTCCATTCATTTCTGCAGGCTACAGGTAGGCTGTTCTGGATCTCTAGATGTAACCAATTATGGCATTAAGCTAGTGAGCCTCCTGCCTTAACCATGTGCAGTGTAATCTCTCCTTCATATGTTTCCCAGTGTCTTCATACCTTGGCAATGGCTGCTGAAACTTTGCTGATGTACAATCTACTTCTAATATACAAACAAATGTGACCTCCAACAATTGTCCTCAGTGACTGATGATGCCAGTTCATAGATTCCCTTATTTGTTCTAGCCAAGGATCAACCAGATGTTTGGAGACTGAGGAAAGGTTGAGAACTTGTACATTTCTTTACTTCTCTGACATCAAGTGTTGAGGATTTTTCTGTTGCTGTGTATTGTGATGCTAAGTACTGCCCCAAAGGTCTGTTTGCCCTCAGGGATGAGGAAATCCTCCCTTAAATCCAATGATGCTATATACCCTTTCTCCTTAATATAACTTTTGGCAAATAGCTGGACAGTACAGAGATGTGTGGGACTTTGGTTCCCTGGCTTGAGTATGAGGAGAGAAAATGAGGAGAAGTGGAGAAAAGAAGACACTATGGGGTAAATGAATCATGAAAACATGAGTGTTGGCCTGTTAAAGTAGGCACAGAGCAAACAGACCATGACAAGTTACCTCCTGGGGTATTGATGTGGGCATAGTCAAAATAACATAGAGTGTTGATATCTGATCAGTTCAAGTCCTATTAAGGCTTCTTAGAAATATAAAGGTTTATATCACTTATTTGCAATCTGAATGGTCAAAAGTGGTGTAGGGAAAGCCCCAAATAATTTTTACTACAAAGGTCCTGGAGAGTTGAGCACAGGCTATTCATCATCGAATCATGGGCTGAGACTTAAAGCTTCCTGGGGATCCCTGCCCAGTCAGATATATTCTCCCAAGCTGTAGTAGGATTGCATATGTTCTCTGGGAAGGAGGGGACTTTGGAGAAGTTTCATATGCTAGAGAGGAGTATTTTGGCATTAAAACCATGAAGGCCAAGTAGTAGTGGCACAACCAGGCATGAATGATCCATGCCATTAATCCCAGCATTTGGGAGACAGAGGTAATCAGATCATAGAGTTCGAAGTCATTGTGCTCCTTAATGAAAGTTTCAGGACAGTCAAGGGCACTGAGAAATCTTGTCTAGAAAAACAATACACAAGCAAAATGGAGGAACCCTGCTTGGAGAACAAAAAAAAAAATCTCTATGGAGTTCAGTTAAACAGTGCTCAAATAGGCAATGTGAGGCAGACCAACGTAAGGATGGTATTAGCAAAGAAACCTTCCTTATGTATTCCCCCCTGCTTGCTTTATTAGAAGCACTCTGCACCAATGTCTGCTTCAGCTAAACATTCTGTCATCAGTCTTCCTTAGCTTTTTCCCTGTTTCTGCTTCTGAGAAACATTCCTTCATGTGTTTGCCACAGCAAAGCCCCATGCAATACATCTGATTTTCCAAAGAAACATAAGTTTTCACTTCAGTATTGTGTCTCACAGATTGCTGAAGAGATGAGGGTGTGGTATTTAGAATTGATCTCAGTCTCCTTCCTCACTTGAGTTTATTTATTTCACATCTAGGCTGGACATGCTGCTCTGGACCTGATGCCCTGGGGCTCTCCTTCACAGACTTATCATGAATTTCACTCCTCTACAACCTCTGGAGTGCTGATAGTAGAAATGTGTACCACCATGCCTGGCTCCTTTTCTCAAAAGAGATATTTGTGCCAGCATGCTCTTCATGAAGTACTGTGAATGGCCCAAGACTGTTAAATCATGAGTTTTCTGGATAGGGCCATTTACAGGGAAGAAGAGTGTCCTGGATTGATTCAGGAATGAAAGGCTGAGTGGCTATGCAAGGTTTACAGGTAGGATGTTCCTGGGCCAGGTATGTCCATGTTTGTGAACTTTAATTTAATGAACTTAGCCTATGGGTTCATATAGATTTCTAAAATAATGAAAATAATTTGATTTATAGTACCCAAGCCATTTCAGGCTGAATTGGCCCTAAAGAGAATCATACTCAAGTATATTTACTCAGAGAGTTGTACAAAAATTGCCTATAACTGATTATTACTGGGGGCAGAGAAATGTAAAATAATCTTTAGCGATTAAAGTATATGTAGCCCTGTATAAGCAGGGATCACAGGATTTTGGAAGCTGTTGGTAAATAGTTTATGGAGGAGTGTGTAACTTGGACATGCGTATAAAGATGCTGGAATGCTAACTACATTAATGCAAAAGGAGTGTGCAAACTCAAACAAATTCGCATGACTGAAACTATTGTCTATGTTTTTCTGTGCCTAAAAAAAACAGCTTCAATCTCTCATTCTCCCAGTAGGCAGACATGGATATGTACTCTTAGATACCTTAGGAGCTACACTGTGTTGCAGATGGGAACACCTCAGGCCACAAGCTGAGTTTCTTTCAAAATTTGATCTTTTCTAAGTTAGATTTTTAATTTACTGGGCGATGTAATATTGTGGAATAATCCAGGAACAGGAATGGGGTGTGTCCTTGTGCAAGTATGCAAGTCTAGAAAGCCTGAGTCCCTGGAATCCATCTTGAAGCTTCACAAAGAAAATGTTAAAATAATATATTTATTGGGAATTGCACTTGCAAAGCGAAGGTTATATGTAGAACACACATATTCACGTGTGTATGGTTTATACTGTTGTAAGAATAGACAAATGAAATTCCATATACTGATCCTCTCCCCTACTTAAGCCACGGTGTTCCCATCATGCTCCTTCTAACAGCTAGTCCCTATCCTTCCCTAACCAGTTATAAAAATTGTCAAGAAGAATCAAAATTTGGTTGAGAGTTAATAATCCTTCAAGTATGAAAGAATGGTTTAATATACAATCATGGAAAGTTGGTCAGCCAGGCTTGATATCCTATACTTGTAATTTCTCACTCTGAAGACAAGGCAGGAGGGGTTTAAAGAATTCATAGCCAAATGTGGACCAGAGAATCTAGCCTTAGTCAAAAGAAAAAATATTGAGTCAGGATATTGCTCAGAGCTATAGTGCCTGGCTGGCATCTCAGAGTCTAAGTCCCTCACACACAGCAAAAAAAGTATCAATGTAAAATTAATGCATGCTGCTTATTAAATGGGATAATGATAATCCAAGCCCTTGATAAACCAAAGCAAAAGAACTGCCATGGGAAATAATGTCCCATCTTAAAATATACACAGCAACTGGCTAGAGAGTTAGCTCAGTAGATGAAAGCATTGACTCTTTTTCCAGAGGTCCTGAGTTCAATTCCCAGCAACAATGTGGTGGTTCACAACCATTACTAATGGGACCTGAAGTCCTCTTCTGGTGTGTTTGAAGAGAGCAACAGTGTACTTACATACATAAAATGAATCAACAAATAACACACACACACACACATACACACAAACACACACACACAGACACACACTATCTATCTATCTATCTATCTATCTATCTATCTATCTACCTACCTATCTATCTATCTATCTATCTATCTATCTATCTATCTATCTATCTATCTATCTATCTATCTATCTATCTCCAGCTGAGACAAGTAGCCATATTAGTAAAGGGGATGAATTTACACCTGAATGTTTGCCAGAGACCACTTGACAGTATTTCCTCACCAACTCCGGTTCTTCTAATTCTAAATTTACTTCTCATTTTTAAGTTCTTCAGAGTGTGTTACCTGCTTATATTTCTGATAAGGACCATTAACTTTATGATTACCTTTACCCACATTTTAAGGGGAGTGAGGGAGCTGCATTCACCATGTATTATATGAGCATAAATTTAAAACAAAATATAGCTCATGAGAATGAAGCTAATAACTGGCCAGGGTTACAGGAAGATTATAATAGTGCTTCATGTATCTGGGATTGTAAATTATATTATTTATAATTGATGGCAAAGACAAAATGCAATGAAGTCAGACCTACACAGAAACATCCTGAACACATTGAGATGAGGAAATTTTAGGCTCCTGGGATATTCAGGACTGCAGGGACTTGAAAGCATGTAGTAGTGATAATGATGTCACCTGTCAAAAAAAACAAGGAATTGAAGTCAGTATTAAAAGATACTTCAAGGCACATAGTGAGAATCACAACTCTGATTGTAGCATCTGGAACACAGAAGCAGGTAGAACTCCATCTGCTTGCCTCAGAAAGACCCTGAAAATTTTACTTGGGACTGCCAAAATAGCCCAAGAAGAAGAACACCACTGTTCTTACTGACTTCAATGTGACCACTACCTGCCTATATGAGTTCTGTTATTTGCCAAGATCTGTGTATACTATATAAGCCTGATTTCTACTTTGTACAAATTGCATTCAGATACCACACTCCCTTGTGTTGTGTCTGTTTGTCATTTCTTCACCAACACCTTGTCTACCTGGCTAGGACCCTGTTCCCCCATGAGTTGAGGGAGGCCCAGACTGGCTGGCCTTTGGCAAGCAATCTATAACACCAGTGCCAGGTAATGCAGTGTCTTTCTCTCATCCACACTGGTACTGTGGAGATAGGATACAAAGGATAGGTGAAGGCAAAACTCTCGGACACATGCAGGACAGGTTTTGTGGTTTCATTTCCTTCTGCCTGATATGTACAGCCTGTGAATATGAGTATGTGTAGATAATATCAAATTCTGATATCTAGTAGGAGTCAAACTCAAGGGGACTCTGACTCAACTTGTCCTTTCCCAGCTGTCACTTCTGTCTAGGTCATCCCTATTGAATAGTTCCTACAAAAAACTGTTTCATGGACACCAGATAATAACAGCAAGATTGAAGCTTATATTTCTGATAAGGACCATTAACTTTATAACTGATAAGGAGCCACTACTCTATATTTTCAGGAACATACCAATGAAGATAAACAAGTATGGATTAAATATTTTTATGGCTACTAGTGATGACTACAAAAGGAGTGCAGAGGTCAGCTTGGTAAAATGTTAACAAAACAAAGACAGACATCACAAATGAATACTGACAATTCAGGTTTGCATGGGCCAATGCTGTAGAGAAAGGGAGAGACATTTGTCTTCCACTAGTGTCCTTTGCATACAAGGTGATCTCAAAAGTATAGGGCACGTTAAACATGTGCCGTGCAGGCTGAATATGGTAGTACAGCACTCAGTGAGAGAATGCAGGTGAATGAGGAGCTCAAGGCCCATCAGGGATACAGGAGAGAATTTTGAAAAGTAAAGTAAAATGTAAAAGAAGCAAGAACACACTCTCCTTTGTCCTATTGAATCTTTCAGTGATACTACTGAGTCTACTATCTTGTTGTTCCCTTAGAAAGTTGGGGTTATCCTGGATAGCAATCCCCATATTCCCAAATTCCATTCATAGGCAGAAATTTGGCATCAAACACATTATATTCACAACTATATAGATACAAACCATTGAAGAGCCATACAAGAAGAATGTTACTAATGAATGAGCAAGGGAAATATATAGGATAAAATGTCAAAATAGCTTTATTTGTATTGATGCCAATTGCTCATGGACTTCAGTGTGACTCAGATAACACAGTGAGTCTCTTCTCCTACTGACACTGGAACTGCCTCCAACTGCCTCAGAGTCTTCAGGATATCCAAGAAGTTAGAACAAAGTTGTATAAGTCACTCTACTACAACATAACTCATGTCACTATAGCACTCCAGACGGGAAGGGTACAGCTCCATGATCGATGTACACTGGAAGAACACTGTAATGTTCTCAATGACAGCCTCTCTCTCTCTCTATCTATCTATCTATCTATCTATCTATCTATCTATCTATCTCTCTTACACACACACACAAACACACACACACACACACACACACACACACACACTCACACACATGTAACACATGCACTGTATTCAGAGCTTGACCACTACCAAAACCTTCCTGAATGACTGTGGTATGCTGGGGCTGCAAAAGCCAGCTTGTATAAAACTCTGCTGTGAGTTGCATCCCATCTACTACTGTCTGCTTTTTAGAGTTCAAACACTTTCTTGATTCTACAGGAAATGCCCTATTCTCGCCAGAAAACATGCCATTCAGCCCAGACTAAACAAAGAAATATTTCAGGATAGCTGATCAGACAGTGAAACCTGATACTGTGTTATCTACAGAAAAAGAAAATTCTAGATGTGGTGTGACTCAACACTTAACACATACCTTTAATCTCTTCGATATAATATGGATGCACACTTAGTAGACACCTTTAATACCAAACAAGGAAAGTAAAGAAAATTTGTTGTTGAATGAAGCACCCATATTTGAAAGTGATGTCTAATTGGGTAGCAGACAAAGTGACTAATCAAAGAAAGATACACAAGCCTCATGAACAGAAAGAGGGAAGGGAAGCTACTTGACAGGCAGTACAGACAGAGGAAACACTTATATTGAAGCAATTCTACAGAGACAAGTTCCAGACACATGGGAAAACAAAATGAGCCAGAGAATGAGAAGGATAATGAGATTAAAAGATAGTTTTAAAGTTCCTGTGAGGAAAATGCATTGAGAAGTCAGATGAAATCAATGAGCTCAGGCAGAGTTTGAAGAAGAAAAGATGAGTAGAACCAGTCAGTCAGAGTTCAGAAAGTATAAGAAAGATCGAGTGTATTCAGCAGAAAGTCTCAAAGGCTGAAAACATTCTAGATCTAGATGAGAATATACAAGGACTAGAAGCATCCAGTACTAGAACTAAGTTAGCAGCGTGAGGCTATGAGCCTCCAAAATGGCAATTATATCAGGAGGATAAAAGATGTTAACAAACAAATACTGGAGCTAACAGATATTATAAACCAAATGGACATAACAAGTACTATACAACATTTCACCCAAACAAGAATGGACCTACTTCTCAGCACCTCAGTGAACTTTCTCCAAAATTAAACACATACTTGATGACAAAGCAAATTTCAACAGAAACCAGAAAATTGAAAAAAAAAAGTCCTCCTTTTCATCAAACTAACATGGATTAAAGATGGATTTCAAAAACAGGAAAAAATATCAGAAAGATACTGAAAAACATCTGTAAGAGGATCCCTCACTCTAGTCTTGGGAGAGTGCACACCCAGTGAAACATGAGATGCCAACATGATGCAAAACACATGAGGTCTTAATGATGGAGCTCTGGGCTGATACGTATGTCACGCAGGAGATAGAGGAATTGAAAGACCCCCGTACGGAGACCCTCACTCAAGTCTCGGGAGAATGGGCACCCAAGGAAACATGGGAGACCATCTTGATGTAAACACACAAGGTAGTTTTAATATTGGAGCTCCAGGTGGACCCATATCTCATGCAGGAGGCAGAGGGATCGACCCTGAGGCTCAGGGGTTAGGGGGTTTTATAGGAAGGAGGTCTAGGGGAACAAAGGAATCAGCATAGCCTATACATGATTGGCTAATGGAAATCCAGCTAGAATACATGCAGATCAGAGCATAGGGAAATTCCTAAGGGTGGTATTGAGGTAGCAGGGCATCTGGCTGGCCTCCAACCATACCTCATCATTCAGTTGGGTCATCTTGCGCAGACAGGTCCCTGCTTGCCTGAGCCCACCCAGATATGTCCTATCTATCTCTTCTTGGCCTGCTAGTGCCCAGAATATTCAACAGCTTGCTTGCTCATTTCCAGGCCTATGTGAGCAAGCTTGAGCTGGATTTTCAGACTTATAATTCTCCTATCTAGCCAGCACAGGTACCAAGCTTTAGTTATTCCTTTTCAGAATCATCCCTGAGTCCCAGGGATCTGGGGCATTTATAGGATGAACGGTCTAGGGGAACAAAGGAATTGGTGTGGCAATATATGATGGCTAATCTTAAAATACATGCAGTCTATAGTGGGAAATTCCCAGAAGCAGTGTGTGGTTTTTCTGTGGGTGGTACAAGTCTGAGTCAACAATTTTTTTTTTCTGCTGATGTCAAACCATATCTAAGGGGCCAGATGGTCCATTATTCAGAGCCTGTCAAGAAACGTCCTTGCATGCCTAGACATGTTTTCCTCTATGTTTATAGTTTTATATCTTCTTGACCCGCCAGTCCTTTGGGTAGCTAACAAACTGCTTGCTCATTCCCAGGCCTATCCGGGCAAGCTTATGCTGGATTCTCAGACTTATAATTCTTCTACCTGGCCAGCACAGGTCCCAAGCTTTAGTTATTCCTTTTCATTCCCCCCTCTTTTTTTTTTAAATATAGCTCTAATCTTAGAGCTACATGTTGGTCTCAAATTCCTCTTCAGGCAAGGCATGGTATTGATGACGTAACACCATAAGTTGTATAGCCCCAATTCTTTCTTTGGTGAAAGCTATGAGTCTATTAAAATACAGGGGCCAAAGATTAAGATGAGTAATAGAATTATGAGTGGGCCCACGATGGCAGATAGGAGAGAGGCTAACCAGGGAGACTTAGTGAACCATCCCTCATACCACCCTTGAGCGCTTAGATGTTCTCTTCTCCTTCGTTCTAATCTGTCCTTTAGTTTCTGCATTGAGTCTCTTATGACCCCCGAGGGATCTATATAAAAACAACAATCCTTTTTAAGGGCGGCACATAGGCCCCCTTATTTCAGAAATAGCAGGTCTAGCCCCTATGGTTTTGCATGACTACCTCAGACAGGGAAGGAAGGGATTCTTCTAATTTAGAGACAGTGTCTTTTAACACCCCCAAGTCCTCTTGGATAGCTGCATGGAGCTGTGTTAGTCCCATTTCCCCTTTTGTTAGTGCTGCATCCCCAGTTCCTATCCCTGTTGCCACTCCAGCTACCCCCATGAGGATGGCCAAGGTGTTGGTAATAGGCTCTCTCTTATATCTAGGGTGATCTTGCAATATCTGGAAAATCTCATCATCAGGGTGGTAATAAACTCTTGGATATAAGGATATCATGACACAAAAGTCCTGACTAGAATTAAAGATAGCTAATGATAAGCATGGGGTCAGGCCCGAGCTACAGGCCCACCAGGCCACAGGCCCCAGTTTTAGATATCCAATAGTCTGGGTTATTTGGTAGCTGTCATTACAGAGGTGGTGATGAGTCTCCATGACCGCTCCTACACAAGACCCTGTCCTTGAGATTTCAGCTAGTGTCAGGTGGGTTACTCCACTCCAATCGAATACATTAGCATCTTCAGTGTAGTTTGGATTTCCATATGTAGCGACACATTCATAATAAGTGGGCTCTGCCTTAAGGCAGAGCCAACATTGGCTAGTTATGGCTGGCTGGGTCTCATTTAAAGCCATGAAAGTTCCCTGAATTAGGTTAAATAGCCTCTCCTCAGTAGACTTACGAGGAACAAGACCGGGAGCCTGGTCGCAGATTTTCCGGAAGGCAAAACAGGTGGGACTATTGGAAGAACAACTTGGTCTACTAGCACTAAATTGGGTCCTACTGCTATAGATGGTGGATTAGCAATTTTGAGCCTGATCAGAAATATGAATCACTTATCAACCCCCCCTCATCTAATATCGCATTCCCCATTGCAAACCCAATGTCCAGGTCCTCAGATTCTTTCCCCTACTAGTAAAAATGATTCTTAGGGGAGCACACCACCTTGTATTAGCACAGCCCCATGCTCGTGGAGGGTTGGAATAGTTGGTATGGACCTGTATGAGATCCGCAGATAAAGTTTTCCAACTTCTGCTACCTGTGTCTCACATCTCCAGTTCTTACAATAATATGATTCTACCCCTCCACATTTGTGCATCTCAATCTTGCTTGGGACATATGTAAAATTGTGTATCAGCCAAATCTGCTTGTTCCCAGGCAGTGCTGCACCCGGGGTCTCTGAATCCCACGGGGCCTGATGAATCTGGTTTCTTAGATGCTTGGACATCTTTCCAAGCACTGTCCCAAGTGCCCAGTTCTGCTATGAGGGCACAGGTATCAGGGGTGAGGGGTGGCCACCAAGTATATGGGATGGCCACATTGGATATGGACCAAGCTATGTCCCTGGTTTGGGAGATAACCTGCCAAGTTAGGGGCATGGGCTGGTGGGGGTTTGGGAGTTTCTCAGGACTAGTTTTACTTTCTTATTGACCTCTCTAAGGTTCTGTACCCAATGATAGTCATTTGTCCCTGGCTTCTTTACTGGGAGTAATGGTGTATTCCATGGAGATTTACAAGGGACTAGGAATCCTTGTTGAAGCAACCTGATGATGTGGGGGCGAATGCCCTCTTGAGCTTCTTTGATCATGGGATATTGTTGAACTCCTATAGGAGTGGCCCCAGACTTAAGTTCAACTACTACTGGGGGAGCCCGTATGGCCATTCCCATTACCCCTGTTTCAGCCCATGCCTGAGGGAATTGTTCAATCCAGTTTTGCAATCCCTCAATGGGCTTTTTTGGTCTACTCTGATATAGTAGATATTCTTCTCCTAGTTGTAAAGAAAGTGCCAGGGTCCGGGGCACATCAGTTCCCCAGGAAAATTCCAGTCGAGAGGGGGCAAATGTAATTTCAGCTTTCAATTTTGTCAGTAAGTCTCTCTCTAGTAAGGGCATAGGGCATTCAGGGATAACCAAAAATGAGTGAGTTACTTGACTCTTTCCTAGATTCACAGCCCTAGAAGTAGTCCATGGGTATAGTTTTTGTCCTGTACAGGGCAGGGAATTATCAAACTGAAGGTTGAAATGAATAAATAAAAAAAAAGTGAGAGAGAATCAATGAAACAAGGAGTTGGTTCTTTGAAAAAAAATCACCAAGATCAATGAACCCTTATTCAAACTAACTGAATGATGGAGAAAGAATATTCAAATTGATAAAATCAGAAAAGAAAATGAAGACATAACAACAAATACCTAAGCAAAATAAAGAATCATTGGGTTATACTTAAAATCCTGTAGTGCAAAAAATTGGAAAATCTAAAAGAAATGGATCATTTTCTAGATAGATACCACTTACCAAAGTTAAATTAAGACCAGATAAAAACTTTAAATATATCCATAACACCTGAGGAAATAGAAGCAGTCAATAAAAGCAGGGCAGAATTCTATAAGACTTTCAAGAAGTGTTAAAGCCAACATTCTAAAATAATTCCCCAAAATAGAAACAGGAAACTTTGCCAAATTTATTTTATTTTAATTTCTTCCTGTATAGCCCTGGCTGTCCTGGAACTCACTCTGTAGACCAGGCTAACCCTCAAACTCAGAAATCCACCTGTCTCTGCCTCCCAAGTGCTGGGATTAAAGGCATGCGTCAAATTAATTTTATTTGGCCACAGTCACAAAGACAACTAAGCCAAAATGATGATTCAACAACAACAACAAATTACTGGACAATTTTCCTCACAAACATAGATGTAAAAATACTCAATCAAATACTAATTAACAGATTCCAACATAATATCAAAAGATCAAATTTGTGATTACATCTTACACCCATCATATTGGCTACAATCATAATACAAGTGAAAGCATATACGGGCCAGTATGTAAAGCTGTTGGAAATTGAAACTTGTACAACCATATGGGAAAGAATTTGGCAGCTTTGGAAACTAGGAATATTGTTCTAATCAAGATCCAGCTATTCCACTCCTTGGAATATACCCAAAAGGTGCACTACCATATCAGAAAATCATTGTTCAATTATGTTTACAGATGCTTTATTCATATCAGGCAGAAACTGGAAACAACCTAGATACCGCTCAACTGAAAATAGGATAAAGAAAATGTGTCATGCATCTATATAATGGAATATTATTCACTCAGTGGAATATTATCCATGGAATATTATGAAAAACAAAGACATCATGGATTTTACAGGAAAACGGATGGATCTTGAGAATATCATCTTGAGCAAGATAACCCTGTTCTGAAAGGACATACATGGTATGTATTCACTCATAAGTAGATATTAGCCCTAAATTACAGGAATCCGATGCTATACTCCACAGACTCAAAGAAGCTAAACAGAAGGCACAGGTGAGGATGCTTGAATCTCAGTTAGAAGAGGGAATAAAATAGTGAGTGGAGCCAGGTGGAGGGAGGGCACTAGTTGGCAGAGATGATGGAAAGAGGATTGAGTGGTTTCAAGATGACGTGTGGGGAGGCACAGAAGTGATGGGTGGCCATATGGTCATGGAAATCTGCAACTGACAAGGTGGGGAAATAGGAGGCAACTCCAGGATGAGACAGAGACCTGGGATAAGGGAGATGTCCAACAATCAATGAAAGTAACATTATCTTTGACTCACAGCATTGAAGATATGAGACCTCAAGAGGTGATCTCCTATAGCTAGGCAGCATCCTCAATGGTGTGATAGGAACACCAAACAACCCACTAAACTTTCAACCCAAAATTTATCCTGTCTACAAGAAATGCAGGAACAGGGGATAGAGCAGAGACTGGGGGGATGGCCAACTAATATTGAAACCAATGTTAGACAAGCACCCATGGACAAGCACCAATTTCTAACAGTATGAATGATACTCTGTTAAACTTGCACACAGGAGTCCAGCAATGCTGTCCTCTGAGTGACTCCACCCAACATCTGATGCAGACAGATGGAGACATCCACAGCAAAATTATGGATGAAGTTTGAGGATTCTTATGGAAGATTTGGAGGGAGGGTGTAGGCCTTCAAGGTAACAGGGACTCCTCTGGAAGACAAAGTGTCAACTAACCTAGACACTTGATGCTCTCAGAGACTCTAGCACCAGCAAAAATATACAGAGTCTAGACCTCCCAGCACATATGGAGCAGATGTGCAGCTTGATCTTATGGAAGAGGAACAACAGGAGCAGAGGCTCTTCCAAGAGCTGTTGCCTGTACCTGGGATATGTTTTAGTTGGACTGCTTTGTCTGGCCTCAATGGGAGAGGATGACAGACTTAATGTGGGAGGGTGGGGGCATATCCAGGGGAGGTCCACCAGCTCAGAGGAGAAGGGGAGGGGGAATGTGTAAAGGATTGTGAAAGGGTTATGAAAGGAGGGGGCAGTGAGCAGAATATAAAGTCAATAAGTATAAATAAATAAATAAATAAATAAATAAAATATTTTACCATACCTTTCTGAACCATAAAAGACGAGAGTTCACAGACTTGTTTATACAATGTAACATATCCCACCAAAAACAACAGATTCTGACTGGAAAGCTCGCTAATTAAACAAAGGCAATTTGTACTTTGCGTAAAATGTTTTAAAACTTTAATACTACTACTTCAAATTTAAAGTGCATCTAATGTGTCTTTTTATTCAAAAGGAAAACTTAAATAATTATTTTTAGTTTTTTGCATTCCATACTAGAATTTTTTGTTTGTATTTTTTGATATAAATGTACTTATCTTTATAATGTATGAAAATATTAATGTAAAGTTATAGATTAAATATAAAATTATTTATAAAAAGAAGAAAGCATTAGTGTCTGTGCAGTGACTCTGTGAATGGATTCTTACATCCCCCAGGTCTCAGTTCATTTTATTGTCTTCATGGAGATCTAAACAAACTGGACATACTATTTTATAGCAATACCCTGAGGCAAGAGGATTACTGAGACATACAAGTTAGCATAGGCTACATGAATTGCAGATAGCTCTTAGGTATACTAAGAGAAATTACTTGGGGAAAAAAATCAAAGTGTTCAGAAGCAAGCTGGGCAGTAGATACTAGAAGGGCAAGTCCAATACAAAGAGGTTAACTGCACTCAAGAAAATATAAGAAGTAAATGATTTCACATCACTAAAATCAAAAGAAGAGACTCACACATACACACACTAGCACCACCAATATCAAAATACCAGGAATTAGTAAATACTGGCCATTAATGTCTCTCAACATCAATGAACTCAATTCCCCTATAAAATGACACAGGCTAACAGAATGGATGTATAAACAGAGTCCATCATTCTGCTGTATACAGAAACATATTTGAGCAACAAATATACACAATACTTTGAAGAGACACAAGAAACCTGCTCAAGTCTCTGTGCATCAAATCCTGTACTCTCCTGCCCTTGTGCAGAGCCAGAGCTGTTAGTATCCTCCCACCCGTTTCCCCAGCATAGATGCCTCTGGCGACAAAAGGGAGCCCAGCTTGGCACCCAAATATTGTGATTTTTCTTTAGATACAGTACTCCCTTCCCCATTCCAGCAATCCCCACCCCAGTCCAACCTCCCCCTTGGGAACAGATGAAAGGCAGCCTACACTAGCTTCCAAGTCCCCATAACTCACACTCCCTCCCCTGATTTTCAAGGCAGGTATTTCTCCAGAGCAGATGACTCCTGCCCTTGAAGGAAGCAGGAGCCAGGATCCTTAAAGTGATAAAAGCCCACTCTTGGAGTATGGGAAAGAGACAATTAAGTGTTCCCAGAGAAATGTGGCCAGTTTGTAAAATACACTAGCTTCTGATAACATAATGAGTTACTTCTTCCCAGGTCAAGAAGGTCCCTTTCCAGCTTCTTGGTTCCGCCCAGCTGTCTGAACAAATTTTATCAGGTTTGAAGAACAGCGTTCCTTTACCCTCTCACATAATGCCAAGACATTACAATGTAACCCAAGCTCGGGGTTTTTCCTTTATAAGCCCCCTTCACTTAGACCTGGGGGTTCACTCCAGTTCCTGTTTTTTTCTTGAGCTTAGGTAAAGACCCTCATGTGATTACACTGGATTGTGATTCTTGGTGGTCTCTTTGAGGCTTTTACAATCTGAGCACAACAACTTCTGAGTAGGTGGCTAAAAAATAAAAGGTTATAAAGCAAATTGACCAAATACTAAGCAATCTAATATCTAATAACATAAATTTGCAACCAAAAGTAAGTAAAAGAGACTGGGAAGAACAGTTCATACTCATTAAAAGAAACTGCACCAAGAGGACTTCTCAGTTGTGAACATCTCTGCCTCAAATACAATGTCACCCACATTCTTAAAAGAAACATTCTCTAAAAAATAGTTTGAGGAGGCAGCATCAGGAAACAGCCTTCCTCACTGCTCACTTCTGCCTGTATCAAGTCTAAAGATGCAGCCTTACAATCTCACTTCCCCTCAGCCTGCAGCTTCTGACCTCTTTTGCCTGTGGACAAGGGCATATCAGCTTAAACCTGTACTGCTGTGGTACTACCTTTGGAGCAGGCAGCTGAAAAGTCCCAAAATTTTTGTAAGATCAGGGTGTTCTTGGACCCCAGTACAGGGAGGGGTAGACCATCTAATCTTGTTCTTACAGGTTCTGTTCTGTTCAGCTTTTAGTTCATCCCCACCCTCCTGACCTTTAAAAACTTTGTTTTTCTTATACAAGCAGATGTCTCTACTATAGGTAGTTTTGGCTTATTATTTTTTCTAAAAAGACTTGTTTTTACCTTTATTTCTGTATTCCCAGAACTTTGTTTCTATAGCTTTGTTTTTCACTTTATTACTTCATCCCCCCCTTTTCCTATTGCATGATTTTAATCTTCAAATCATAACTCGATATCAACACTGGTGACAATGATGAGATTATATTGCTCTCTTCAAAAAACAAGGGCCAAAGATAAACAATAACTGGAGTATAATCAATAGCCCTACAAGAGTGGAGACTAACGTCATGAACCAAGGGGAGGAATTGAACCAGGTTTCAAACCAACTTTTGCCTTTACCTCTTTCTCTTTTTCTTTGTTCTAACCCTTCTCTGATTTTAGCTAGATTATCTTTGACCCTACCAGAGTGGTCTAGATAAAAACAACACTCTTCTTTTAGTGCTGCACATAAACCTCCTTCTTTGAGAAACAGCAGGTCTAGTCCCCTTCTATTCTGTTAACCCTCTTTCTTTTGAGTCTGACTAAATCTCTAGCATCAGGATCCCAAAAATATCTAGCACATCTTCATGAGGCTGATATAACAACCTGGGCTAACTAGGAGATTATGTAGTTTTTTCAACTCTATCAGAAATCCAAGAATGACTAAATAATAGAGAATATTTGGACGGCCTAACACAGCTGCTAAAAATATTGCCAATTGATAAAGACTGCTGGACAACTGGACAGTCCATACTTCAAAATGTTGGAGCATCAGTCTTCAGCCTTCTGGCCCATGAATGTCTGACAGACAAGAGAAACAGAAATATTAAGGATGTGTCTACTCTGTCTAGGCAGATATAGGCAGTCATAGGCCTGTGTGTCCTTGACAGTATTGTCTACAGATGAAGACGCAATTTTGCCTAGTAGCTGTCTTGCCACACCTGGAGCAACTCCAATGATGCTCAATTTCTTCTTTGAGTCTAAGAAAGTGGTGCTGTCAGGAACAGACAAGTCTCCAGTCAAATGAATAAAGAATATTAAATGTTACATTCTGTGGATTTCTGATGTTTTTGAAAACCAACTATCTATGTAAAGTGATCTGGATGGTAGTCTGTGAACTACTCTCAATTATTTTTAACTAAAATCTTGAAGTCACTCTAACAATAAACTCAGAGCCATGAATTTGTTAACTTGGCCCTAAACTCACAGGTCTAGATATCTCAGATCTGTCTATAATAATAGTAAAAGAAGGACTGGGTCTAAGCCCTGTCTGTTAGGGGAAATAAAAATATTACTTATAACCCTACATACAACTCTTACTGAAGCCATACATTTCTTAAGTGGATACAGAAAACTTCATCCTTGGTTTTGAAGTATGCACAACAGAACTGTATTGGCTACACCTCTCAGTCAATAAGAACACTATCGTGCACCTAACTTACCAACAAATTCTCATTTCAAGAGCATTTACTCATATCTTGCATACTAGTTTAAGATGTAAATGGTTTATAACACAAGTCTCAACTTTTACCAGTTACTACTGCAAACATCAGATACAAAACTCAAAACTAATGATATAAATGTTAATGCAAACTTTCTGAGAATAAACTGTTAATAACCCTCGCCAGCCCAAAAGCCCAGGGAACTAGGTCGATGAATCTTCATAACTTCTTCAAGTGGAACGAGGGTGTTGAGATATAAGGGGGGAAAGGAAAAACAGAATTTATTAGTCTCTCGATGTCTGTTTCTTGACTGGATCAGGCTGAAGTCCAGGACATCAGGAGTTCAAGCAGGTGAGGAAATTCACCAAGGCTGTATATCTTGTAATATATAAATCACCAAATGAATTTTCAGTATCATTATGATATTTTTTGTTTAATTCTCTGGAATATAGTTTTCTGGCATGAATACAAAGAAATCTATCTGGATGGTATTTGGGTTTTCAGTGCCTTAATGTCTCTAAATAATAAAGTCTCCATCCTCTAATACCCTCGTCCAAGCATTTTATCCTTTCACTATGCCTTCTCCACATTCACACATTCACAGTCTTTCTGTGACATTTCTTTTTTTCCTCAAGTTAGGCCAATCTCCACTCTCAGTGCATCTCTATCTTTCTTGTGCTAGTTTACATGAGGTCAGTTAATGCTGATCCTCAGTCTTCCTTCAGGATTCTCTTACACCGCCAACACTGGGGTGTGGCTCTCTTCGTTTTTAGCTTTTTGGAGCATTCTCTTGCCCAGTGTCCTTTTCCCCCTGCAGTACATGCACTGATCTTTAGCCAGAAGCTTTCCTCCTCCACCATCTCACTAGACTCTCGAGGCTCCCTTGCCTCTCTCACTATGGTGGCCAGTATTTTATGGAGATTCCTTTTCTGTCTCTTTATCCCTCTTTATCTCTCTAGCCTCTTGTTCCTTCTGTCTTCTTTTCTCCTTTTCTTCCTCTGCTTCTCTGTCCTTCAAAAATTTACACTAAATCTCTCAACAACTTATCTTGCAATCCTTCTAACTTTTGTAATACTAAGGCATAACCATAATTCTGACAAACAAAACTCAGTTTTAAACATTCCATTCTATTTAAAGTCAATATCAATTACATTACATACATGTTCCAAAGTTTAACTGCCAATTCTTACATATGAATGCATGAAAGTGTAATTTTTAATACATCATAAACTAATTTTCTCTTAGCAACATTACAATCAAAAGGCTGCTGTCCCTTTTAAGAGTGGCTCATGCAGAAACACAGCCAACTCCCAGCCACAGCTTATCAGTTTTTGTTTGTTTGTTTGTTTCTTTCTTTCTTTTTTTCTTTTTGTTTTTTTGGGTTTTTTTCGAAACAGGGTTTCTCTGTGTAGCTCTGGCTGTCCTGGAATTCACTCTGTAGACCAGGTTGGCCTTGAACTCAGAAATTCGCCTGCCTCTGCCTCACAACTGCTGGGATGAAAGGCATGCTCCAACACAGTGCTCTGCCTTTTGAACAAGTTAAACTGAATCAAAGGAATAGACAGCCAGCAGATAAAGTTTTAACCTCTTTTGTCTTCTTCTTTTTTTTTTTATTAGATATTTCTTTATTTACATGTCATATGATTTCTCCTTTCCCAGTTTCCCCTCCAAAACAACAACAACAACAATAACAACAAACCCCTGTTGCCTCCCCCTCCCTCTGCTTACCACTTCACCCTCTCCCACTTATTGTACCTGGCATTTCACTATACTGGGGCACAGAACCTTCACAGGGCCAAGGGCCTCTCCTCCCATTGATGACCAACTTTGCACTCCTCTACTATACACATGCTGCCAGAGCAAGCAGTCCCAACATGTATATTCCTTGGTTGGTGGTTGACTCCCTGGGAGCTCTGAAGGTACTAGTTAGTTCGTATTGTTGTTCATCCTAAGGGGATGCAAACACTTCAGCTCCTTTGGTCCTTTGTCTAACTCCTTCAATGGGGACCCTGTACTCAGTTCAATGGATGGCTGTGAGCCTCTACTTCTGTCTTAGTCAGGTACTGTCAGAGCCTCTCAGGAGACAGCTATATCAGGCTGGACTGTCCTTCCTTCAGTCTCTGATCCATAGTTAGTCTCTGCAACTCATTCCATGGGTTATTTTGTTCCCCCTTTTAAGAAGGAATGAAATGTCCACATTTTGGTCTTCCTTCTGCTTGAGTTTCTTGTGGTTTGTCGGTTGTTCCTGGTGTATTCCAAACTTCTAGGCTAATAACCACTTATCAGAGAGTGCATACCATATGTGTTCTTTTGTAATTGGGTTACCTCACTCAGAATAATATTCTCCAGATCCATCCATTTCCCTAAGAATTTCATAAATTAAGTGATTTTTAATAGCTAAGTAGTACTCCATTTTATAGATGTACCACAATTTCTGTATCCATTCTTCTGTTGAGGGACATCTGGGTTGTTTCCAGTTTCAGGCTATTATAAATAAGGCTGCTATGAACATGGTGGAGCATGTGTCCTTATTAAATGTTGGAGCATCTTTTGAGTATATGCCTTGGAGTGGTACAGCTGGGTCCTCTGGTAGAACTATGTCCAATTTCCGGAGGAACAACCAAACAGATTTCCAGAGTGGTTGTACCAGCTTGCAATCCAACCAGCAATGAAGGAGTGTTCCTCTTTCTCCTCAACCTGCTAACATCTGCTGTCACCTGAGTTTTTTAACCTAGCCAATCTGACTGGTGTGAGTTGGAATTTCAGGGTTGTTTTGATTTGCATTTCTCTGATTACTGAGGATGTTGAACATTTCTTTAGGTACTTCTCAGCCATTTTGTATTCATCAGTTGAAAATTCTGTGTTTAGTCTGTACACCATTTTTTAAATAGGGTTATTTGGTTCTCTGGAGTCTATCTTCTTGAGTTCTTTGTATACATTGGATATTAGCCCTCTATCAGATATAGGATTGGTAAAGATCTTTTCCAAATTTGTTGGTTGCCATTTTGTTCTATTGACAGTGTCTTTTGCCTTACAGAAGCTTTGCAGCTTTATGAGGTCTCATTTGTCAATTCTTGATCTTAGAGCATAAGCTATTAGCATTCTGTTCAGGAAAATTTCCCCTGTGCCTACGTACTCAAGGCTCTTCTCCACTTTCTTTTCTATCAGTTTCAGTGTATCTGGTTTGATGTGGAGGTCCCTGATCCACTTGGACTTGAGCTTTGTACAGGGAGATAGGAATGGATCAATTTGCATTCTTCTACAAGCTAATCGACAGTTGAACCAGCACCATTTGTTGAAAATGCTGTCTTTTTTCCACTGTATGGTTTTAGCTCCTTTGTCAAAGATCAAGTGACCATAGGTGTGTGGGTTCAATTCTTCTCTTCAATTCTGTTCCATTGATCTACCAGCCTCTCACTACCAATACCAGGCAGTTTTTAATCACAATTGCTCTGTAGTACAGCTTAAGGTTCGGGATGGTGATTCTACTAGAGGTTCCTTTATTGTTGAGAAGAGTTTTGGCTATCCTGGGATTTTTGTTGTTCCAGATGAATTTGCAAATTACTCTTTCTAAATCTGTGAAGAAGTCGGTTGGAATTTTGATGGGGATTGCATTGAAGCTGTAGATTACTTTTTGGTAAGAAGACCACGTTTACTATATTAATCCCGCCAATCCATGAGCATGGGAGATCTTTCCATCTTCAATTTCCTTCTTCAGAGATTTGAAGTTCTTGTAAAAAAGAACTTTTACTTGCTTAGTTAGAGTTACACCAAGGTATTTTATATTATTTGTAACTATTGTGAAAGGTGTTGTTTCCCTAATTTCTTTCTCTGCCTGTTTATCCTTTGTGTAGAGGAAGGCCTCTGATTTGCTTGAATTAATTTTATATCCAGCTACTTTGCTGAAGTTGTTTATCAGGTTTAAGAGCTCTCTGGTGGAATATTTTGGGTCACTTAAGTATACTATCATATCATCACCAAATAGTGATAATTTGACTTCTTCTTTTCCAATTTGTATCCCTTTGATCTACTTTTGTTGTCTAATTGCACTGGCTAGGACTTCAAGTACAATATTGAATAGGTAAAGAGAGAGTGGGCAACCTTGTCAAGTTCCTGATTTTAGTGGGATTGCTTCAAGTTTCTCTCCATTTAGTTTGATGTTGGCTACTGGTTTTCTGTATATTGCTTTTGCTATGTTTAGGTATAGGCCTTGAATTCCTGATCTTTCCAAGACTTTTATCATAAAGTGCCATGGGCCGGCCAGTCTAGGCCTCCCTCAGCCTGTGGGGGGAACAGGGTCCTAGTCAGGTAGACAAGGCATTGGCGAAGAAATGACAAACAGACACAACACAAGGGAGTATGGTATCTGAATGCCATTTGTACAAAGTAGAAATCAGGCTTATATAGTATACAGAAAACAGGGCAAATGACAGAAGTCACATAGGCAAGAAATGGTTACATCAAGGTCAGTGAGAACAAGCAGCCAGGTGCAAAGCAGAGGAACAGTAGTGGGCTTCTTCTTGGGCTAATTTGGTAGCCCCAAGATAAATTCTCTGGGTCTGTCTGAGGTAAGTAGCTGAAGGTGACATACTAGCATTCCTTGACTGTAACATTGATAATTAGTGATGGAAGCCCTATAACTTCTAATTTCTCTCTGGCATGTAAAACAATTCTGTCTTGTGTGAGATTGCTCTGAAAATAAGTGACTAACTGCTATCTCTAACTCTTGAGACACCCTGTCTGGTAAGATGGCTTCTTAGTAAAAAATTCTAAGCTAATTACAGCTAGGAAATCAGTTAGGAGTATTGAAACACTGTGGAGGCCAGGAAATAATGTTCAAAGTCAGTTTAGCTAATAATGAAATATTTCTTAGGGCACCTTTATGCCTGAATAAAGAAAGCACACAGATCTCTCCACAAACTTTAGCAGAGACCAATCTGGAACACAACTGAGCTAGGAGATGTCAGTGACTGGACTACTTCAGGAAACTGGCCAGAGAATATGCCTCAGGTGTAAGATCAGGTTTTTAGGCCTGTCCAGACACTACTGAAGTAGACGAGTTCTGTGTGACAATGAAGGGATGTTGGATTTTGTCAAATGCTTTCTCAGCATCTAGTGAGATGATCATTTGTTTTTTTTTTTTCTTTGAGTTTGTTATATAGTGAATTACGTTGATGGATTTCTGTATTTTGAACCATCCCTGCATCCCTGTGATGAAGCCTATTTGATCATGGCAGATGATCGTTTTGATGTGTTCTTTGATTCAGCTTGCAAGAATTTTATTGAGTATTTTTGCATCGATAATCATAAGGGAAATTGGTCTGAAGTTTTCTTTCTTCATTAGGTCTTTGTGTGGTTTAGGTATAAGAGTAATTGTGACTTCATAGAATGAATTGGGTAGAGTACCTTCTGTTTCTACTTTGTGGAATAGTTTGAATAGTATTGGTATTAGATCTTCTTTGAAGGTTTGATAAAACTCTACACCAAACCCATCTGGTCCTGGGCTTTTTTTTGGTTGGGAGACTATTAATGACTGTTTCTATTTCATTAGCAGATATGTGACTGTTTAGATCATTGATCTGATCTCGATTTAATTTTGTACCTGGTATCTGTCTATAAAATTGCCCATTTCATCCAGGTTTTCCAGTTTTGTTGAGTATAGGCTTTTGTAGTAGGATCTCATGATTTTTTGGATTTTCTCAGTGTCTGTTGTTATATCTCCCTTTTCATTTCTGATTTTGTTAATTATGATAGATACTGTCTCTGTGCTCTCTAGTTAGTCTGGCTAGGGTTTATCTAGTTTGTTGATTTTCTCAAAGATCCAGCTTCTGGTTTTGTTGATTTTTTGTATAGTTCTTTTTGTCTCCATTTGGTTGATTTCAGCCCTGAGTTTGACTATTTCCTGCCTTTGACTCCTCTTGGGTGAATTTGCTTCTTTTTGTTCTAGAGCTTTCAGTTGTTCTGTCAAATTGCTGGTGTATGCTCTCTCCAGTTTCATTTTGGAGGCACTCAGAGCTATGAGTTTTCCTCTTAGGACTGCTTTTATTGTGTCCCATAAGTTTTGGTATGTTGTAGCTTCATTTTCATTAAACTCTAGAAAGCTTTGTTTTGGATTGCTCTTGTCCACTATTTCTCATTAACAGTACCCATGTATTGGTTTGTCTTACATAACAATATTGAGCTCAACTTGTGCTAATGCTGTGATTGAAATTTGCCAAGGACAGCTCATGAGGATTCTGTGACAGTTTGCTGCTTCTGTGGCATCTCCTGAAGCCAATTGGTAAGCCTGATGGTTTCTAGGGGATTGAACTGCAGCTGCAGCTTCCCTCCTAATGTGTGCCTGCGGAGAGGACTGGACTGAAGCTGCTGGTTCCTGTGCCTTGTGCTGCCCTTAGGCTCTGTGCATCCAGGAGCTCAGGACACCATTCAGCATACCTGTCCCAGGGACATATCTGAGTCTCCCCCATCTGTGAAACCACCAAAAGGCCAGAGTTCCTCATATGCTATACTAGAGAACTCAGTGTGCCCTGTTGTACTTGCTAGAGGTCTTAAGTCCAAACACTCATCAGTCTCAAGATATGGAGGCTCTACAAGAACTGATCCAGATACAATTAACCTTGGTCTCACCAGGTACCAAGCCCTACTCCTTTGAATCTCATTTCCCTTTCGAAAGGTTATGCAGGAGAAGGCAATGTGACCAGCCTCTTGTCGTGGCAAAAAGACACTGACTACCTATTAAGGCCCTCAAATGAGACAGTACTAGGGTTCTGCTTTTCATAGATTGAGTCTGCCAAGAACAGACTGAGGAGAATCTCTGAAATGTATGGTATTAGTTATTAAAGGTCCTGTGTGACATTGGGATTTATTATAATAATTTGGAGAATGAGGTAGAAGGTCTGTGAACTGGTAACCACCTGGCTGCACATCCAGACTGTATCTGTAATTTAAAAGTGAACCAAGACATTTAAATTTTCTCTAAGCAGCTCTGCAGCCATGTGACTACATAAGTCTTACTCTGAAAGACTGTGAATCTGAGATAGACATGCCAGTGAATCCTTCAGCTTGCATTGTTTTCCTTCCTCTCCTTTCTCTTCTCTCTTTTTTTTCTTTTGTAGCTGTGGACTTGTACACTGAGACAGGATGCTCTGGGCTTTAAGAGCAGTCTGGGCTACGGCGAGACCTAGTGTCAGAAATTAAGGAAAAAGGAATCAAACACAAATGAATGTTGGGAAAAGAGTAAGAATTACCAACTTGGTGCTTTCAATTTTATTTTCCATGAAGCGCTGGAACTTGGAGGAGAAAACTAAAGAATCACTGGGCTAGGACTGGGATAAGGGTGAGAGCTTATGGAGGATAGAAGAGACCTTCCTACATGCAGAATGTTGGCCTGATGCAGCCATTGCTGTGGTTTCATGCCATGCCCTGAATCATGCCCATGCTGATATTCACAGCCCTCACAGTAGCATTCTATGAATTGTGTGAGCAGAAAACAGAAGGTCATGCTCAGGGTGTTGAGTTCAATATACAGTCAAAATAATTTTGGAAAGGTGCCATATTCTTGGAGTCTAAGAGTGATTTTGAATTCAGAGATCCACCTGTCTCTGCTTTACAATTGCTGTGATGAAAGGAATGATGCAAACCACTTTGCTTCAATAGATCAGTTCTTGACAAACTGTCTGGCCTAAGAATCTTCTTGTGTACAGATCAGACCCAATTTACCTACACTATCCAAATCTTAAAATGAGCAAGTGGGTAGAGACTCAGTTACTGAATCAGAGGCCTACTTTGGCTGGAAAGGTGTGACTAAAAAGGGAGTATTTAGCTGAAAGCTATATAAAGAGTCTTTTTTAAAATTTCATTGCATTATAATGAGAAAAGTTACATGATTTCAATTTATCTGAATTTGTTATCATTTAAAAAATATATTTTAAGTAAATAAAATAAAATCACATTCTTGTTTTCCTTTTGTACCCCAACGCCTCCCAGAGAACCCACTTCAATACCTACAATATCTTTTTTTGTTTTATTCTTTAAAATTTATAAAATATTATAAAAATAAAAATGAGTATTATAAAAGTTGTTTGATATAAAACAACAATCAATTCAACAGTCTTATGTAGATGCTTGTCTACAGCATTACTGAAAATGCATACTTTTTCTCAATATAAATTTTATGTAACTCCAAACATATTAACTGTATATTTCAAAATAATACATCACAACTAATATTTTCTTAAATGACCATAAATATATAAAAGTGTTCTTGTTTGTTTGTTTGTTTTTATTTAGTAAAGCTTAAAATTTTGGCTCTTACTGTGCTAACATGACACAAGAGTTACAAACGTCAAGCAAAGCATGCAGTCTTACTCTTTGTTGTTCTCCGACAAACCCCCTCCCAATTTAATTGTCTAAAATTCTTTTGTTTATATAAATTCATTTAAAATATGTTAGCTGTTCTGAAAACCATAGTATAGTGTAAAAACATGAAATAAACAATACTACTAATAGAGAGGCTGAGATAAGAGAAGCAAGATCTCAAGACCATTATGTTGTACACAGCAAGACATTGTCACAAAAAAGCTGAAAGTGTATATGGATTGTGTAATACAGGACCTATTTCTTCAAATACCAAATTAGAGAGACCATTGGATGACAATTAAAAAATTTCTAATTCCTCATATTTTTGGATTTCAATCAATTAGGATATGCTGGTAATATTAATTTTCATATTAAATTATTAAGAAAAAGTAATTGTTACTTCCTTTTTTTTGTTCTAAGAGGTGGAATTAGGTTTTTGTGGATTTGTTTAAAGATTACTTTCTTGCTTCTTCCAGGGTGTAGTTTTGCTCCTTATGTTGATATTTTCCATCTATTATCCTTTGTAGGGGGGGATTTGTGGAAAGATATTGTGTAAATTTTGTTTTGTCATGGAATATCTTGTTTTCTCCATTTATGGTAATTGAGAGTTTTGCTGGGTATAGTAGTCTAGGCTGGCATTTGTGTTCTTGTAGGGTCTGTATGACATCTGCCCAGGATCTTCTAGCTTTCATAGTCTCTGCTGAGAAGTCTGGTGTAATTCTGATAGGCCTACCTTTAGATGTTACTTGACATTTTTCCCTTACTACTTTTAAAATTCTTTCTTTGTTTAGTGCATTTGGTGTTTTTATTATTATGTGTTGGGAGGAATTTCTTTTCTGGTCCAGTCTATTTGGGGTTCTGTAGGCTTCTTGTATATTCATGGGCATCTCTTTCTTTAGGTTAGGGAAGTTTTCTTTAAGAAAACTTTAAGTTGGAAGTCTTCACTCTCTTCAATATATATTATCCTTAGGGTTGGTCTTCTTATTGCATCTTGGATTTCCTGGATGTTTTGGGTTAGGAGCTTTTTGCTTTTTGCATTTTCTTTGACTGTTGTGTCAATGTTTTCTATAATGTCTTCTACCTCTGAGATTCTCTCTTCTATCTCTAGTAGTCTGTTGGTGATGTTTGCATCTATGATTCCTGATTTCTTTCCTAGGTTTTCTATATCCGGGGTTGTCTTTCTTTCTGATTATTTTTTTTTATTGTATCTATTTCCATTTTTAGATTCTGAATGGTTTTGCTCATTTCCTTCACCTGTTTGATTGTGTTTTCCTGTAGTTCTTTAAGGGATTTTTGTGTTTCCTCTTGAAGGGCTTCTAGCTGTTTACCTGTGCTCTCCTATATTTCTTTGAGTGTGCTAATTAGGTCTTTCTTAAAGTCCTGTATCATCATCATGAGAAGTAATTTTATATCTGAATCTTGCTTTCCCAGTATGATGTTAAGTCCAGGAATTAGCATGGTGAGTGTATTGGGTTTGATGATGCCAAGTAACCTTGGTTTGTGTTGCTTATATTCTTACACTTGCCCGGCACCATCTGCTTATCTCTAGTGCTACCTGTCCTTGCTAAATCTGACTGGAGCCTGCCCTTCTTGTGATCCTGATTGGGTCAGAACTCCTCAGAGTCAAGCTGTCTCTGTGATCCTGTGATTGTGGGATCCTGTGACCCTGGGCTTGTTAGAGCACCTGGGAGTGGAGCTTCCTCTGGGTGTTTTGGGAATGATTGCAGAGTTTGCGGCCAATGTCTGCACAAGGCACTGGCTGGCCCAAATAGGCCAGAAGCCACCCAAACCATTGGGCTGGCAGAGGTCCCGTGTGCCTGGATCCTACTGGTCCCAGTTACTCCCGGTATTGGGACAGATGATGTGTCCTCCTCATCTCTGATGTTGTATCATCCCTCACTGCCTCCTGGGCATGTTAGAGCCCCTGGGAGTGCAGCTTCCTCTGGGTGTTGTGGGACAGGAAGGACTCTCTGAATATTTTTTATGATGTTTTCTGTGGATGTTCCAATTGTCAAAGGTACAGTAACACTGACCTGACTTAGAATCATATGGGTCATGGCCAAATACAACTCAGCCAGGTGTGTTGGCTCTAAACAGTAATCCCTTTAGAATGAAGGCTGAGGTAGGAAGTTTCCAGAGTTGGTGTTTGAAATCAATCTAAGCCATAGAAAAGACCCTGTCTCAAAGATAAATCAAAGACTAAGTAAACAAGTAGCAACTAAATATATAAAATAAAACAGTGTTGGGGAGTGATTTAATGACTAAGCTCTTGATGTTCAAGCAAGTCTCACTATTTTGTTTTTCATCGAGGGAGCATCATTCATCTACAAAGTAAGCAGCCTTATATTTGTTATTTGGTAGGACCCAGGTGTCCAATCAAATGGCAGTTTTAGGTTTGGTGTTAAATCTGGAAGGCAGATTTATGAGGGATAGTGTCTCACAGCTTTAGAATCAAGAGAAATCTCTGCTAGTAGAAAAGCTGAGTCTCACTTCCTGGTCCTGGGTTTGGCTTCTTGTTATCACCCCTCACTGCCTCTAAATCACTTTCTTCCACTGGGATACTCCATCAGATCCAGAATCATTAGACAGGAGATGGGACAGAAGTGCTCAAATTCAGAGGCGCATAAGATGAATTGGTTGAAGACACTGGTATTCATTGCAAATGCAGGTTTTTTGTATTTTTCTCATTCTTGTTATTGTTGTCATTTGTGAAAAGGCCTCATTAAAGTAGCCATGGCTAGAATCCACTTCTTAGATCAGTCAGACCCCAAACCCATTGAAATCTCCATGCTTCTTCCTGCAGAGTAATGGGACTAATGGCATGTGCTACCATACATAGCCTATAAGACAGTTTCAAATACATCCGATCAACTTCCATTCTTTTTTTTTCTCCGATCTTACATAATTTATTACATTGACTGGAATAGTAATCTTTTTCTTAAGATATTTTCTTTATTTACATATAAATTTTCCCTTTCCCAGGTTCCCCTCCAAAAAACAAACAAACAAACAAAACCAACAAGAACAAACCCCTTTTGTCTCCCCCCTCCTCATGCCTGCCACCCCACCCTCTCCCACTTATTGTCCCTGACATTCCCCTATACTGGGGCACAAAACCTTCACAAGGCCGAGGTCCTTACCTCCTATTGATGATCGAATTTGCAATCCTCTACTATACACATGCTGCGAGAACATTCAGTCCTATCATGTATAGTCCTTGATTGGTGGTTAGGTCCCTGGGAGCTCTGAGGGTACTAGTTAGGAATTGTTGTTCATCCTAAGGGGCTACAAACCCTTCAGCTCCATAGAACCTTTCTCTAACTCCTTAATTGGGGACAGTGTACTCAGTTCAATGAATGGCTGTGAGCCTCTACATCAGTATTAGTTAGGTATTGTCAGAGCCTCTCAGGAGATAGCTATATGATTGTCCTTCCTTCAGTCTCTGCTCCATAGTTAATCTCTGCCACTCCTTCTGTGGGTGTTTGATTCCCCTTTTTAAGAAGGAATGAAATGTCCACCTTTTGGTCTTCCTTCTTCTTAAGTTTCTTGTGGTTTGTGGGTTGTTCTTCCTGTATTCCAAACTTCTGGGCTAATAACCACTTATCAGAGAATGCATACCATGTGTAATCTTTTGTGATTGGGTTACCATTCTTTTTTCTCTTTCTTTTTGAAAGAGATTTTTATTTCTGTTAATATTATACCTAAACATCCATATATGCTTTGTAGTTGAAAATACCCTCTTTTACTTGCATGCATGTTTAGTGAAATGCCAATCTAAATTTTATTGTATTTCACAGTATTTCTACAAAAAAAACCTCTGTACATATACATCTCTCTAATGAAAGCAGCAAAATTTTATAAAAATTACATTTATGTTTTTGTAGGATTTAATAGTGTGATATGTATGAAAATTGAGAACAAGGCTCATTAAACTCTCACCAATCTCCCTGTCTGCTCTATCTTCAAATAAAAAAATGTCTTTTCATTGGTTGCTTTTTCCCAAATGGATGTTGCCTCAGATTATTTTCATTTTCTCCTTTGTTGGAGTTCCTTTTGTGACAAAAGTCAAGAAATTCACACTATTCTGAGAGACAAGGGCCCATTCAGTGAATCATTCCCCACTGCTGAAACTTATTTGTTTACTTAGTCATGTATTAGTAAATTGAGTGAGGTGTTTTTTATGTACTTTACTAGGGAGGGGAGTTGGTTTTTTCGTTTTGTTTTATTTTGTTAATACATGGTCTTGATCTATAGATTAATTTGAAACTCTAAGTCTCAACAATTATCCTGCCACAATGATGGGACAGGAGCCAGCCAGAAAATGGCAAACATAGCCATGGTAGCCTTTTTTCTTGTCCCCCATCCCTATGACTTACTGAAAACAATTAGATTACACTTCAAAAGGTAACCCCTAAGTCCATGCTTTTATTTGGACTTGTCCTTCTCTTGAGATTCAGTACTAAGGCCCATCTCTATAGTCCATCAATCAAAAACTTCCTTTGGTTTACCTAGATATCAAGCCAAATTAAATACCCCAGGTTCACATGGGGCTTGCTCATTTACCTTTATAACATGCCTTTTGTCTATAGGCTAGGTATTCTTCCCTATCCAGAGACATTCTTCCGCTCCTGACCTGCCCCCGAGAACAAACAGTCCTTTACCCTCTCTCTTGTTCCCTTCCCCCTTGTCTTCTATCTCCTTTCTTTTCTCTTATCCCTTGTCCTTTGTCCCTCTGGAACACATAGATCTCCTTTCTGCTTAGATCTTGGTTTTAGGGTATCTTGGGCTAACTCTGAAGATTCCTACATAATGATTCATTCATTTCAGCCAAAATATCTTCCATTTTCTATGGCATCCTTTCAGAAAACTCATGGTTTAAAATTGTCTTGGTATAGTCATAGAATCTCATGAAGAACATCCTGGTATATTTTTAAAAAAGAAAGTAGCCTGGTATGAATTTGTGAATAATTATTCTCAGTAGTCCACAGCCTCTAGAGAAGAAATTAAACCCATAACAAGCCAGTGAGATAGAGCTCCATGGTATTAGGTCCAGACACAGTGGCCAAGAAGGATTTCAAAGAGAAGAATTGAAGTGAGTAGTAGACTGTGGTAATAAGTATAAAGAACATCCTCTTCTCTGCAACCTGCTGAGAGTCACCTCACTATCTTAAAGAAGCTGCACCACACATGGAGGTTGGGAGTTCCCTGTGAGGAATTCCCAGATGATGGTATAAGGACTATTTCTTTGCCTACATAGTGAAGTTCTTATTAGTCAACATAGAAACTGTTCTGGAATTATGAATAAATTAGATTGCCTAAGGCCACATCATGTCCTTATTTTTATATCAGGGCTCTGAGTGTTCATTTGTTGCAAATATTTTCTTCCAGCAAAGGTTAAATATAGAGACATTGTTCCTGAAATGTGCTTGCCTTGGAATTCACTTGGTCCTCATTTTCTTGACTGCTGAAGAGACCTGTCCTCTCATCCCATGTTTTTCCATATCTAACTCCGTTGCTGTGATCTGAATGTACTACATATGAATTTCTTTCTCAAATATTGAGCTCTATGGGAAGCTGTGTTCTTTGGGTTCCATTAATGAGACCTGTTCCTGGGATGAAATGACATACGCAAATCTAACATTGACCTAATTATGGTGATGGGGATTGGAGAATCCTGAGAGAGGTACTGAAATGCTGAGAAAGATTAGGCTCTGGTCTCTTATAGGGACATTCCAGCAACCCAAAAAGTCTATATATTTATTGTACACAGTCAACAGTGGATCAATCTCAGAAAAACGGTGCCTCTATTTTAACACACTCAAACTACAATAATCCTAGAAGAGAAAAGAGTGTGTGATACTTTCTGCAGACCCAAGATCCATTCACCACTTCACAAGAAGATCTTGACTTTCCAGTGTATCTCAGACATTGAGGTGACTGACATTTCCACACTCCATTCAGCAGTGGACATCCACTTAGGATATCACCAATCCCCAATACTAAGCTTCCATTTCTCTGTTTCACAATCAACCTTACAGTATTTCTACATAAGTGCACCATTGATTCTTCAGATCATAAATATAGGACTCACCACATTTAGAGCATTGGGTAGTTTCAAAGGCAACACTATTGGGCTGTCTTTTGGCCCTGAGTATATCCAGGAGCTCAGGACAAAAATTTTCTTATTGGTATGGTAGTATTACACCACTGTCATCATAGCACTCCAGAGGGGCAGGGTATCGTTCCTGGGTCAGCTGACTCAGCTTGGCTGTGTGGTGTAGAAGTTGTTTCAGGAAAGGCAGAGAGACATTATTATCATAGAAATTGACTTCACTGAGGTGAGAACATTGGCTTAGGGCAGGCAGCAGGGCATTGAACTGAGAGTCCTCTATAAAACATGACTCCATTTCCTGAGTTTGCAGGGTATTTCTAACACTCTCAAGGAGAAACCCAAGAGGCTGAAGGAGTAAATCACATAAATGTATCTCATGAAGTTGCAGATATTTGAGCTCAGAAATATTCAGGCAATAGGGCAGGTAATCCAAGTCTGTACTGTGAGAGTTCACAGTTAGTGATGCAAAGCCTCACGAAGGGCTTCTTCAGGCATCTGGGGAGAGAACAAATGATTGTTTTTCGGCAAATGTGGTTGAAAGGATTGATATAATTTGCAGCTAAACAGATGACATTTCTCTCAAACTCATTCTGACTATATATTGAAGTCAATTCTATGACATGGCCTTCTGTTGTCTGTTCACACAACTCACAAGATTCTAGTCTGAGGTCTGTAGGTTATCACCATAAGCATGATTCAGGGGGTGGCTGGAATCCACAGTAATGTATATGTGAGGCCAGCATGGTGAACGTAAGAAGCACTACCTGTCTCAAATGAAAATTTAACAGCTACTAGGGCTGTTTTTAGGAATTCTCCATGTTTTGATCCTCCAAAGGCCATGATCCTGTATTCACCTTGAAACCCAGTGTTGCATATTTCTCATGTGCTCAACCCGTTTTTGGACTCAATACCTTTCATACATGAACAATAAAAGGCATACTTATACCTGGTTATACATATCTTAGCACAGATCTTATCTGCTCAGATATGCTATGCCTATAAAAGTGCTAGGTTTATGGTAGTCAGATTATCAAAGATTCCCTACCTTAAAAAACAAAAATAAAAATAAAAACAGGAAAAAAAGAAAAGAGATGTGTGTTTGTCTGGTCTACTAGGCCCTCTCAGTCCTTCCTTACCTGAGGCATTCTTTCAGGTTGCCTTTTATAAAAGAGACATGATGTATGCGGAGTTTCTGGAGACAGTGGAGTATGAGAAGTTGAGAAATCAATCTGAATACATTCTTGTCATCAAGCTTTTCAGAATCACTCACACTGAAGGTACCAATAATGTGATTTAGTGAAAGTGTAAAAAGACTTTTCATCTGTCTAATGTAGGGATTAAGAAAATCCAACTCTTTTATGCAGTTAGAATTTAGGAAAAGGTCCTTTATACAGCCTACATGTATAATTTTCAAGATTTTGGTGAATGTGGCTTTGATTAAGCTGCAAATGTGCAGATTTCTACAGCATATGTGAATGGAATCTTTTCTCTGCTAGGCCCACTGCATCAAGTATGTGGCAGACTCATCAAGTCTGTCCTCTATGAGATGGAGTTCAGTGGTAATCTTAAATTCTTTCTTCACCTCACATTCAGGACTGTTCTCTATTGGCTTCTTCTGTGTCATGAAATCTGGTAAGTCTTCACTTTCATGAAATCCAGCCAATATACTGCACAAGTCATGTCCCTTATCCCTCCAATTGAGCACTCTGAGTTTGCACCTACTGTGGGAGAAATAAATATCATTCTCAGAAGACAAAAGAAGACACATCTTATATTCTGATTCTTTTCACAACTCATAGTTCAGCACTTTCTTCCAAAACTTTGCCTTTTCCTCTGCCTAGAATTAAATCCCAAGTGCCACGTGCTCAGAAATGCATAGCATTCTTTGCAAGAGAGGCATCTTTGGCCCTGTCTTGTTTCCCTTCATTCTGGGCTCCTTTATCCTAACCTCATTCCACTTGTACCTTTCAGGCATGCAGGAAAGACCCATTCCTCATTTGGTATGTCTACTCTTTTCTGTCTTCTATATTATCCATTATTTGCCCAGATAGCTGAGACTGAGTTCAAGCCTCTATACCCTTCTAAGCCTCTATACCCAGTGAAGAACAGTCCTGAATGTGGGATGAAGATAGAATGGAAGATCAGAAGCCTCTGATCAATCCATGGTTGGCTAAATATTCTCTGTCCCTAGAGAACCTTCCTCCAATCCCAGTGTATTTTGCCTACCTGGTGTGAACCTTTTGTGCAAGCAGTATATCTAGTCCCTATTTGTCTCCCCCATCACCTCTGCTGCAATTAAATTAAAGGCAGAGGTGAGCTGCCAGGTGTGTGCTGTCTTGAAAGAAAACAACAAAAGAAATAATAAAATTTTAATGGAATACTATAAAACTTGTTTCTAAGACAAGAAATTAAATTTGTTTATCTGCCTGAACTTGCAAACCTTTCCCCAAAATGTCACACACACACACACACACACACACAACACACACACACACACACACACACACAGACGTGCACACACATAAACAGATAAAAGAGATAGACAATCAGAGTGAAGACAGTGATAGACAGACACACACACACACAGAAAGAAAAAGAGAAATATACAGACAGAAGAAAGTGATAGAGAGAAACACAAACATGTACACAGACAGAGAGAAAAAGAGTGTGAGAGAGAACCTTTGTACAAAAGGCCTATGTCCAGTTACAGGAATTTAATTGCATGAAGCAGGGACTCCATGCCCCCACCTGAAGCCATGTATAATTCTTTTCCAATTAGGCAAACAAACAGGACTGTGAGTTCTGACCCCAGCTGATACAGTAAATCTACTTTCTGAGTTGTAATAAAGTCTAAGCCCACTTTCTGTTTTCCTGTAATTCATCTCCACAGTGTACTCTCTTAAGAGAGTAAAAGTTGTGTGTCCAGTCACTGCACATTGCATGATGGTTTCTTTCTTTGTGACTGAAAACTTGATTCTAACAACAGAGAATGCATTGCAGGCTTCATCTCCAATACCCTTTCATTTATGAGCTTACTGCTTTTGTCAGAGTCCACCTCCCTCTGACTCTGGAGGGCTGGGGTTAAAGGCATGCAACACTAGACCCACCTCTAGGGTCAATTTCTATGGAAATAAGCACTTATATGCTCAACCTGAAGGAATTCTCTTACCACACCACCGAGCTAAGGCAGGTGATTCTAGAGCAGTGCTCTGCCCACCTGAGGTTGCAATGATGACTTCTGTGAAGGCTTTCTAGACGGGTTCCCTACATTTTCCTGAATTTCAGGATACATTAAAGACTCTACAGCATACCAGAAGGTAAATGGTATCTTTGTCTTGACTCTTCAGAGAACTCAATCTCTACCTTGGGAAGAGACACTGCTTTTAAACATAACATGGCAGATGCATGGACAAAAATATTTATCTTTGTGTATAAGGTCAGAATGTGTATGTTCATTACAGTCTTAATATAACCTACTATATCACACAGCACACATGAGAAAGGCCATGAGGAAACCTTCATTCATTTGTTATCTGACTCTCCTGAGAACTGTTACTTTGGAACCTGCTGTTCCAGGTTTACCCTTCTGGCAATTATTGTTTCACAGTTCTCAAGGATCCCCCAAACTTTATGCATCCATTTAAAAGGACCACACAGAAAGTCATCTTCAGAGACAAAGCCCTAGCTCATTTTCTCTTAGTGGGAATAAGAACAAAATGTTGGGGGAGTAGGAAGCCCAGAGCTGGAACTGGGATATCAGGAGCACAGCCCTGAAGTATCAGGAGCACAGAGACATGCTCCAGTCCATCCCCTGGAAGTCAAAGGGACAGATGCTTAAGACTAGACTGAGCATCTGAGTGATGCCCATTGGCTTTGCTGTTGGACACTCACTTTAGAGATAGTGACTCTGACCACCTTTGATGCAACAAATGCTTAAATGCTTCCATCCCCAGCTCAGTTATGGGGGAAAGGCATGAACTCTCATTCCTGTGCAAGGCTGTACTGTGTCATTTCTACAACCCTGTTTTTTTTACATTAAAAAAATCATTCAATACTTTATTTTCTTTATTAAAATAATTTATATGAGTGAATGGTGTGTTTGTGTGCAAGTGTATGCAAGCACTCACAAAAACCAGAAGGGGCATCAGATTCCCTGGAACTGGAGTTAAAGGTGGTTATGAGCTGCATTATATGTGTACTAGAACCCCAGCTAAGGTCCTGTGCAAGTACAGTAAGAACAATTAACCTATGGGCTATCTCTCCAATCTAAAGTTATTTTTTTTTTGTTTTTGTTTTTGTTTTGAGATTTAGTTTCGCTCAGCATATCTTGCTGCTGCAGAACTGACTTTGTAGACCAGGTTGGCCTGGCATTCACAGATATCTGCTTGCCTCTGTCTCTCAACACCTGACCTTAACACAGGCTCTCTGTATTCTCAGGAAACTCTTCCCAATAAATTTCAGCTAGTGATGTTGGTCTCTTCTTAATCACCACCAGATTCTCACCTCCAGCTGACCAGCATCAATTATCCCAGCAAAGCAAAGTTTCACTTTAGTGATTATGGTAGCTAGTTAATCACAGGCAATCTTCAGTTCCATCTAACCAGGACCAGAGAACCTCAATTCAAAATAGCAAATAGCCCTGATAAATTGGCTATTTCAAATCACAGGCCTGAGAATTTCAACATTCTCATCTTGTTTTTTGCCCTGACCCTCGGGACATTAAGCAGGGCCCTAGGCCAGGGGAGAGAGACTGAAGTGGGACAAGAGACATGAAGAATGAGAGCAAGACAGGTGTCTGATGAAGCTCTGAAAACTTTACTTCTGGGATGGCAATATAAGCACAAACAAGAGGAAGCTTCAATGAGGGGGGAAGAGCCCCAGGGGCTTTCCAAAGGCCTGGTGACAATCTTTAGTCTCTGGAACCAGCAGTCACAGTATCCTTCACACCCACAAATATTCTTAGTTGGACTACACACGTTCTCTCTGGGCCATATGTGTAAGCTAGTCACTCTCCGCAAGGCCGTGGTTAAGGCCATGGGCTCCGGGCAATTTTTCGAGCTCCTTAAGAACTTCCCACATGACCTCTCAACACTCAATGACTTTTCTATCCCAAAGTTCCAAAGTCAAAACAACCCCAAACATGCTCAGGCCTATCTCAGCAATAGTCTACTATGGGGGTACTAACTTGTCTTAGTTAGAGTTTCTACTGCTGTGAGGAAATTCCATAAACAAAAAGTAAAGAGGACTCTGTCTGTCCCATGTGTAACCAGTTAATTAAATCTAGATAGTAACCAGACTTTCTGCTACTCAGAGCACATTTCAAAAGGTTGTAAAATCATTAACCAAAGGTCTAAAAAGGGAACTAAAGATTTATTACAGATTCTAGGAAAGAAGTAAAATATTGACTGGATTTATCTGTAGAAAACTCCACTAATAACTTAGTTGTGGTTTGTAACTCTCAGTGAACCTGTGGAGCTATGACAGGTGATGAATGTTTAGCCAGATAATTATTCCTAATGGATATGCATGGAAATGTTCACTGTTGTAAACTTCTTACTAGAGTTATGGTTTGAATTTGCATAAACTTGTGATGAACTTTGTAACATGTGATCATGTATTCTGAAAGATGTTTAAGTGCTAAAGAAAAACTCACAACCAAGCTGAAGAAAACTTTTTAGACAGAACACTTTTTAGTCAGATCTGAACAGAACCTTTTAGAATAGAACTGATGATAAGTTTTTCAGTAAGGGAACAAGAGAACTTTTTTGGTAGAACTGAATATAAGAACTTAGAAGTGAAGGTGAAAAGGCGTAACTAAAGCTTGGGACCTGTGCTGGCCAGGTAGAAGAATTATAAGTCTGAAAATCCAGCACAAGCTTGCCCACATAGGCCTGGGAATGAGCAAGCAAGCTGTTGAATATTCTGGGAACCAGCAGGCCAAGAAGAGATAGATAAGACATGTCTGGATGGGCTCAGGCAAGCAGGGACCTGTCTGGGCAAGATGACCCAACTGAATGATGAGGTATGGTTGGAGGCCAGCCAGATGCCCTGCTGC